>SJXQ01002057.1:9611-36648 GCA_006408695.1 Aepyceros melampus | reverse complement strand
AACTCCGGGAGTTGGTGATGGACAGGGAGGCCTGGCGTGCTGCAATTCCTGGGGTCGCAAAGAGTCGGACACGACTGAAGTGACTGAACTGAACTGAACTAAGGAAGAAGCTTGTGAGGTTTGATTAGTTTGTGGACATTCTTCTGATCAGTCAAGGTGGTTAATCAGGAGTCAATATCATCAACTTGCCAATTCCAACCAATCTTGGGGCTCTGTGTTCATTGTTGTCATGCAGTTAACTCCTTCCACCTAGTAGGGGTTTTAGTATCTGTAAGACAACTCAGGAATATGAGTCAGACACTGTTATCTAAGTCCGTCAGGAAGGAAATAAAAATTACGTGACTCTACTATGTAGTTGATCTGTTGTTTAAACTATTACCTGTTCTCTTGGCCCAATTACTGTCTTTTGTTACTCCACGTTCATATTCTTCCAGTCAGTAATTCCTGAACCAGCCTTTGGTACTAAGTGGAGGCCTGGGAGACTAAAGCTTTTCTATAAATAAGAGACAAGTGAGGACATGATTCACAGACAGAACTGTTTCCAAATAGGAATCAGTGGCTTCCGGTTACAACAATAGGTCTTTATGTGTTCATAGCTATTTATAGCTTCCTTGGTCCTTTACATGCTGTGTTAATTTGAGCCTCACAATAAGGTATGAAGTGGTTGCTATAAATCAATGTTACAAATGAGGAAATAAAAACAGAGATTATTATATTAATACCACACACACACATTGGTCTGCACCCAAATGCCCCCAGCAAAGGGTTGGGCCATATGAATCCAAAGGACTGCTTGCCTTGTGTTCATGCCAGGTGAGCATGAAATGGGCCAAGGCCACATAAGAATTGAGTTTTCTCCAAAGGACTGCACATGGAGTTTCTTTCTGGCCTCCACATCTCTATCCCCTAGGGCAAGCCTCTGCCAAGATCACCCCTGCATAAAAAAGCAAGCGGGTAAACGTAATCTGGTTTCACTTAGGTACATCAGTGGAAAGGCAAGTTGAGCTTAGGACTGTTGCTAAATAAATATGGCTCTCTTACTGCCAACCATATATAATTCCTTCTAACAGTATTATTGTGTTGAACGTACTTAGAAGATAGACTTTAATGGAGAGTTTATCAGGATTCGTAATTAGCACAGCAACTGCAAACACTTTAGAGTAGCTGGAAGCTGATTAACCCTCTAAAGAGAATCAACCACTCAAACACAATAGTAGTATCCATTTACACGCCAACCATTTGCTTGCCAATTAGAAATGCATAAGCTCAAACAGCTACTGTAAATCTTACCCTTGATGCTGTATTTGACATCCCTCCTGGCAAAAACTACTCATTAACTAAGTCAACAAATATTTCAAGGGTGCCTACTATGTGCCAGATTCTCCCCCTGTGCTGGGAACCAAGATACCCAAGACATTTGCCTTGTAGAGCTAATCCTCTGGGAGAGATATAATTTTTCAGCTAATTATATAAACAAGATAATTTCAAATAAGATAAGTCAGTGAAGGCACATAACAAAGAGATAAGACAAGAGAGGAAATTAAAGAGTTGGCATTTGAGCTGAGACTTGAAGGGATAGAATATTTGAGGCAGAGAGAATGGGGAGTGCAAAGATCTAATGTGGTATCTTAGCATGACCCTTGAATAGGACCTAAGACAAAGATTTGAAGAAAGTAATTTATTTGGGAAGTGCAGGAAAGATGAATAAGGGAACCAGAGAGCAAAACAAGGACTTAATAAAGAACACTATCAGGCCAGCTACTTTGTGAGTGGCAGGGCTGACTCCCCAGGACGCTTTGAGATGCAGAGTAGAGCACACAGCTGAATTATCTCCCCTAAGAGCAGGGGAGTTGGGGTATTTATCCTCAGTTGCTGTCTGTCACTGGTGAGGCCTGCTGCCTGCCATCGCTGTCCTTGGCTGCTCAGGAACAGAGCTGTCTTCCATGGCTGAAGTCAGCTTGTGTGCACTAAGATGGAAAAGCCTAGCTGAAGGATGTGAGCTGGATACTGGCAGCACCTGTGACATGCAGAGGCCAGTCTAGAATATTCCAGAAGGAAAGTCAGTGAGACTGGTACATAAAACTTGGGTGGGGGTGGAATGATAGGAGGTGAAGCCTAGAGGAAGGCAGAGACCAGTTCAGGTGAAGCTGGGAAGCGGTGATGAATTTGAATTTTATTCTAGGTGCTTTGGGAAGACAGTGAGAAAGTCAGAGATAAGAACTGACTTTTTTTTTTTTTTTTTTAACAAAAGAAGATCCTTCTCTCAGTTGCACGGGAAATAGGTTATCCGGAGAGCAAGAGAGAATGTAGGAAGCCCAGTCAGGAGGCACTAGCAGAAGTCTAGGGGGAGAGGTAATGGTGGCTTTGGGTGGCAGGAGGTGCTGTGCAAGGTGGATGGACCCCGGAGTGTCATGGCAGAGCAGAACAGAACGATGGCTGGGTTAGACGTCGGGGAGAGTGAGAAAAGAGAAAGCCTTGGCTTGAACATATGAGCCCTGGAGTAGGAGGATTACAAAAGGAGCAGGCTGGGTTGTGCTGCGCAAGAATTGTGTAACTTGGATCAGTCACTCCTCCAATCTGGTTTCCTCATTTGGGAAACATAGAACTCTTTCTATCTAAGGGTGCTTTTAACTCTAATAGTCTATGATTTTAGAGCAAACAATCATATATATGCACATGTATACGTATATATTTATAACCGAATCACTTTTCTGTACACTTGAAACTAACACAACATTGTAAATCAACTGTACGTCAATTAAAAACAAAACAGGGGCTTCCCCGGTGGCTCAGTGGTAGAGAATCCACCTGCCAATGCAGGAGACAGGGGTTCGATCCCTGATCAGGGAAGATCCCACATGGCACAGAGCAACCAAGCGCACGCACCACAGCTACTGAGGCCTGTGCTCTGGAGCCCGGGAACCGCGACTACTGAGCCTCCCATGCCCAGGCACTGGGCCCGGCGGCCACAGGAGCCACTGCAGTGAGCAGCCTGGACTGCATCCAGGCAGTAGCCTCCATTCTCCGCAATGAGAGAAAAGCCTGCAAGCAGCAAAGACCCATCAGAGCGAAACATAAAAAGTAAATAAAGTATTACAAAGAATGCCAAAAAATAAAATATTTTTGAAAAGTATTCAAAACAATCTCTTTTTTAAAGTTGCAGTTCTTTCTGATAATGCAATGAAGTGAAGTGAAGTGAAGTCGCTCAGTTGTGTCCGACTTTTACGACCCCATGGACTGCAGCCCGCCAGGCTCCTCTGTCCATGGGATTTTCCAGGCAAGAGTACTGGGGTGGGTTGCCATTTCCTTCTCCATATGAATCACTACTCAGAACAAAAGCTAGCACCTTGAAAATAACCTGCTTCTAACTGAGAGAGTAACAGGCAGGAAGGCCAGGGGTCTCCAAAGGGAGGAAATAGCCTGCAAGTGTCAGACATTTTAATCTCTCTTAAGCCGGAGGAGGAAACAAACTAGCGATATTTTTTCCTTCTCTATACAAATTTAAAACGAGGTTTCTCTTAAAATACTGTGTTGCCATAATGACACTTGGTTTCACCTGAAGTTAACCAATGCCTTTTTCTTATGGAAATATTTATCTGGGATTTCTTTGGAAGGAATGATGCTAAAGCTGAAACTCCAGTACTTTGGCCACCTCATGCGAAGAGTTGACTCATTGGAAAAGACTTTGATGCTGGGAGGGATTGGGGGCAGGAAGAGAAGGGGACGACAAAGGATGAGATGGCTGGATGGCATCACGGACTCGATGGCCATGAGTCTGAGTGAACTCCGGGAGTTGGTGATGGACAGGGAGGCCTGGCGTGCTGCAATTCATGGGGTCTCAAAGAGACAGACACGACTGAGTGACTGAACTGAACTGATGCTAATGTGCTATGCATTTACCCCAAACTCTGTCTTCAAGTTTGTTCCGCCTCTTGGCTCAGAACCTACTTGACAAACCAGTATGTTATACTCAGATACTGTTCCCCTAATCTATGTAAATGAAACAATTTGTATGGTGATCTGCCCTTCTTCAAGATTCAAGTTAATCATTTTATGGCCCAGGATGAACCATTTGGTGCCAAGATTATCCCAAAATGCATCTTATGGGTGAGGGGCCTGGTGCCATTCTGAGTTTTAAGACATTCCTTTCTTTCATTAACAGACTGCTCAGTTCAGTTCAGTCGCTCATGACTATATAACATCCAGCTGAAGACTAGCAGGGGGGTACTCTTTCTGCCCCCTTTGATGCCTATGTCAGAAGCTTTCTCTATCTCCTTTATACTTTAATAAAACATTACACAAAAGCTCTGAGTGATCAAGCCTCGTCTTTGGTCCCGGATTGAATTCTTTTCCTGCGGGGGCCAAGAATCCTGGCATCTTTGTGTGATTCAACAACCTTTCATGACCATATTTTTCTATGTGTATATGTACAGTCCAAGGTAACCAACATCCTAAACTCACTTGCTTAGTTTTCATCAATATGTGTGTCTAAGTGTGTATATTCTTGCTTTACAAAAAAAAAATGTGTACATACTATTTATAATTGTAGGGACTTACTTTTTGGCCAAGAATGTTTTGGTAATATACGTCCATTTAATGGAGTGTGTACTGCAGTTCATTTTAACTGCTGTTAAAATGACTGGTTTAATGTTAAATTCATTGTTAAAGGTATTGGTTAAACACATTATTTTATTCATTCACTCTCTTTTAAGGGCATTTGAGGGTTTTCCCAGATCTTTGCCGTTGTAAACAGTGCAGCTATGAACATCTTTGTATAGGCAAGACTTTTTACTACATATACATAAAAAAGTGGAATTGCTGCTTTAGGATAGTCACTGTTATGAGATAGCTTCAGTCCTTTTCTAAAGTGGCTGCATGAAAATAGCCACGTGTAAGAGATCATGTAGAGCCACATTCTCTCTAACGCTAGGTATCAACTCAGTTTCCCATTTGGGCCAGCCAAATTATTTTGAATTGAGGTCTCTTTTTGGTTTGGATTTGCACTGCCCTGACCAGTAATGAAGCTAAACATGTCTTTGTCTGTCCATCAGTCATAAGTGTTTCCTTTTTTGGTGTAATGTCTGTTCCTGTTTGTCACTATTTTTCTTCTGGGTATTTCTTATCAGTGCCATCAGTGTGCTTCCTGCCTGTAAAGGCCAGAGTTCAAGACCGTTTTATGTCCTAAAGCGTCAGTCTTATTTAATTCAGACCAGCAGCACTTTTGGCGATGGAACAATCAGAAACTTTCTTTGAAGTGTATGTAGTACAATGTGCTTTGAGACACACCTCTCTGTTTTTCTCTAGATATAACTCTTTAAGTATTTGAATGCTAGCAGGATTAATGAGATTCAGTCTCCTTTCCAAGAAATGAGGTTGTCCATTTCCTGTGTGTGCTTGCTCAGTTACTCAGTTGTGTCCGACTCTTTGGGACCCAATGGACTGTAGCCTACCAGGTTCCTCTGTCCATGCAATTTTCCAGGAAAGAATACCAGAGTGGGTTGCCATTTCCTGCTTCAGGGGATCTTCCTGACCCAGGAGTCGAACCCACCTCTCTTGCATCTCCTGCATTGGCAGGTGAATCCTTTGCCACTGTGCCACCTCGTCCATTCTCTGGGACTATCTAAATCCTCTCCGAGGTGTTAACAAACGGAATAACAATCATGCATTTGATTTGGTCCTGACCCCAGGTCATACTTTTGTTTTGAAATTTGCCCCAAAGCTGGTTTCTATTTTGAGGATATTTTGCAGGCTGCAGAAGTTGAAATGACAGATGTTTGCACCTGTCCGTTCTGCAAACTCTAGAATTTCAAGACTTAACTATGTTCTGTCTCAATTCTGCTTGCAAATGAGCCAGCCTTATCTGCTGTCACCTCTTGTATCTGATGAAATGTAGTTAGGAACGAGTAACACACAAACAACATTCTGTCTCAAAATTTCTTCTCCCAAAGCCATGAGTTCAGTAGGTATATTCCCTGCCTTCCAAATGATCACATGTGACCTTTTTCCCAAATGTCTCACTACTGCATTACATAGCTTGATAGTTTTCCAGCCTCCTGTAATAATTACCTCACTGTCTGCCATTCAGCCCCCAAACCAAAACTGCACATTCTGTTCTTTAGTTAGCACAGCAACCCACTTCTAGGTACTAAGTTTTTATATCAATCAGCTTCCGCTATAGCAACAAACAATCCCCCAACTCCCCCAAACAGTGGCTTAGAACATTTTTTTGTTCTGAAGTCTGCAGGTTAATTGCATCTCTGCTCCAAACTGTGGGTCAGCTCCTTGCTCATGTCTTCCCACTTCTGGGCCCAGGCAGCTCTAGTTTAGGAATGTTGGAAGATGCAGGAAACAGAGACATGCAATGCTTTTAAACCTTCCGCTAAGCTATGACACATGTCCTAACTACTTACATTCTATTGACTCAAGGAAGTTATATGGCCAAGACCAAAACCAATGATGTAAGCCAATATTTTCTGAATCATTCTGAATGAGAATATAATCTCTCACAGATGTGAAAGAGCATTTGATACATTCTTATGTAATCTTTTGTTAGGGTGTTTACTGCAATATAGTCTCCGATTTGTAGCTTATTTTCAAGTTGTCTAAGAAATAAAACTCAATTTTAATACAGAAAAATATATCACTGTTTTCTCTTAGAGTCAACATTTTTGTATCTTATGTTTAAGAAATCTGTCTCTTCTCCAAAAGACATTTCTATTAAGGTTTTCTATTAAAATATTCAAAGACTTATTTTTAACATGTAATCATCTGGAGTTGATTTCTGTATTTGGTATAATGTAAGGATCTGATTTAATTTTTTCTTCTTTATCAATTGCCAATTTTCCAGGCCTATTCTTGAACTAAGGTGACATGTGACCCTCGCATCATATACCATTGCCTCAGACCTGCATGGTTCTGTTTCTAGGCTTTCTCTTCATAGCTTCTCACTGTGTTGACCATAATAAGTCATGGTATTTGGTTAAGTAAAGTTCCCCCTCTGTGTGTGTGTGTGTGTGTGTGTGTTTCAGCCAGCAGTGTTCTGGCTGCGCTCACCCTTTCACTCTTGTTTGTTAAGTCTGGAGCCATTTCATCAACTTCCAGGAAGATCTCTGGTAGGTACCAGGCTGTGCTCTTTGCGTGCTCAATGAACCCTCACCGTTACCTGACGAAGGTCGGTGTTGTTTTCCCCATACTACAGCTGAGATGCACAGAGATGGACGGCTGGTCCATAGCTACAAAGCAGCAGCTTCTGCAGCTCCCAGCACCCAGCTCACCCAGGCAGCGTGGAGGATACACTGATAAGCCTGAGCCACAAACCCTGGGTCTGCAAAGTCACAGGCAGTGCATGCTATCACTTTGCTGAGGATTCCTGGTCACAGCAGAAACTGTGCAGCTTCTAAGTCTAAGTTGACCACGGAAGTCAATTCATTCTCATCGAATTAAAAAAAAAGAAAACACCCAAAACAGGCAGGACCCTGACACCTGGAGATGGTTCATATTTAAAGAAGAAAGCACTCTGGCAATGAGTCTCTATAATAGAGGAGAGGCTTGTGTGTGTGTGTGTGTGTGTGTGTGTGTGCGTGCGTGTGTGTTGGTATTCACATCCCCAGCAAATGACTAATATCTTGATTGTCACATTCATTCTATATTTCAGTTCTTGAAGGAGGTAATCTTATTATACCAAGAAGGCTGAATGACTTTTAAGTCATCCAACTTTTCTATGCTCTTTGTTTGTGGAAGTAATATTTAAGGTACTTCATTTGCAAGGTTATTTTGAGCAAAATATGCGTAGAGCAGTGGCCCTCCGTACTAGATCAGCAGCCTCAGCATCATTACGGAACTTGGAAATCCAAATTCTTTGGCCTCACTCCAGTCTTACTGAGTCTTTTTCTTAATCCATTATTTATTTATTTTGATGCACTGAGTCTACTGCTGCACATGGGCTTTAGGCTGGGAGGATTACCAGTTCCAATGTACACGTGACATTCTGAGAGATACATATGTCATGTATACAGGCCCCATAGATGAATTGCTAAAGGTCCATTATCTGCAATAGGTTAAATCTCTACTGCAGGTATCAAGCTGGCTTACCTTAGGTTTATCTTTTACATTCCAGATAGCTTTGGGAACCAAAATCTTTATCATAGCAACTTTAAAGTAAATAAAAATTAAAAAAGTCAATAATAGTCATATCTTCCTCAAAGTACTGTTCATATCTCACTTTTGTTAATTGTTTATAGACAAATCTTCATCCCATCCCAGTTACAGTGACTCCCAATTTTGTGTTCTTTTTTCTTTTTTTCCACTGGCTTTATCATAACTATTTTCTGTATGCCCCCTCGTCCTCATAACTGCCATTATGATGGCTAGAAAATATTCCCTGAAACTGACATATGATTTGATTGAATGTATTTATCTGGCTACCAGTGTTTCCTAAATAATAATGTTGTGACTACTTTTCTATAAGTCGCATTTTCTTTTTGTTGATGATTTTCTTTAAAGTAACTCCCTAGAAGTGGAGTCACAGGAAAAGAGTCTGAACGCATCTGACTACTGGAGCAATAGGAAATATGTTTCTGAAAAGAAGTAGTAATTTCTTTGTTAGTGGTAATGTATAAAGACACTTGTTTTATAAAAGGTAGTCCTCAGCATTGAGTATCATTATTCCACTTCCCTCCTGCCTTTTTTTTTTGCCAATTTATTGAGAATGTAAATTTACCCTATTATTTTTGCCATTTTCCTTACTTGTAAATCCTACATCCCTTCTTCTTTCCAAAGACATCTTGTCAAACTGGCTTTCAAAGAGGATTCATTTCACTTAGTGTGTCCCTGTGGGCTTCCCTGTTGGCCCAGTGATGAAAGGATCCATCTGCAATGCAGGAGACTCAGGTTCGATTCCCGGGTCAGGGAGATCCCCTGGAAAAGAAAATAGCAACCCACTCTAATACTCTTGCCTGGGAAATCCCATGGACAGAGGGCTACAGTGGCTACAGCCCATAGAGTTGCACAGTCGGACACGACTGAGCACACACACTGGGTGTCTGTGTATGTGTGTGCATGCCGTGTGGATATGGTTTTGTGTGTCTGGATACATATATGTGTCTGAGTATCTGACCATCTCAGTGCATCTTCTTCCCTGTTTATGATTCAAAGAACAAGTGTGTTGTGGAGTGTATATGTCTTGGGGTCTGCTGCAAACACTGAGTTTCTAAGCATACATTCCTTGGAATACACTCAAGTGTATAAATTGTAGTGTAGGATCATGGATGTGATATAAGGATCGAGATCAAACATAGACCATTCATGACTTGGATACAGGATGCCTGGGGCTGGTACACTGGGATGACCCAGAGGATGGTATGGGGAGGGAGGTGGGAGGCGGGTTCAGGATTGGGAACTCATATACACCGGGGCAGATTCATGTTAAATGATTTTTCAATAAAATTTAAAAAAAAAAAAAAAAAAAAACAAAATTTTCACATATGCCTTCTTGCATAGCTTTGCTAACATAGGGAAAAATTAGCGAATTCCAAATAGTAATAAAATGTTTAAGGAGTTGGGACCATTTGGAAAAAGAGTAGATGGATCCTACAAGGCTCTAATTTTCATACAGAAAACAGATAAAGCTTCAGTGGGCTGGGGCTTTGAAAAATGTTTATCAAGTGAGCAATACTAGGCAGACCACATACCACCATCACCAATCCCCACCCATGCCTCTGTTCTCTGAATCTAAAATGGAGATCAGAATAAAGGATGCTTGTGAAAGTTAAACAAGTTGATGCTCACAGAAAGTGCTCACAAGACACGGTCCCCTGTAGGGAAAGGAGTGAAGGGTCCCAGATCCAGGGACCCAGTCTCTTTTCAGTCCCTGAAATAGACAATGAAGGTTCTGAACTGTAAGTTTGCCAAAGGTCTTTCTAAAATTTTGCCTACACCAGAGCTAAAAAAAATCTCACACTGAATCTCACATTGCTGAATACACGCAGCTTGGAGGTAGACCAAACTCTTCAAACCACGGGGCTCATGATGAAAAGATAACCGAAGTTCTCATGTGGTGGAGGGAGCATGAAATCACTGGGACAAATCTGCAGATTTCAGACTTCTAAAAAACCAATAGTACTTCCCCACTGCCACCCGCCAACCCCAGCAACACACGTACACACACACACACACACACACACACACTTTTATCCAAACTCTTTTCACAGGGAACCCCAAACTATGAAACAGATTGGGGCAGAGGTTGAAAATGGGTGGGTTGCCCACTCCCCATCTCTGACTCTGACAAAGGGCTCCTGGAACACGACACACCCTGGAGCCCCCTGGGTGAAAACCAGGCATCTAGATGACCCCAGAGTCTGGCTAACACTGCTGCCTCTAAGGCACAGTTTCTAAGTAGTCACAAAACAGCTAATGTTTATTGAGAGCTTCCCTTACTCCAGGTTCTCAGCTCAAATCCTGACACATCTTATTTCATTTTCTCCTCATGTGTTCTCCACGGGGAAGACCCCAACAGTACTAGTTGGAATCCCCGCTCTACAGATGAGGAATACAAGACTCGATGAAAGAATGTGCTTGTGTGCTTAGAGACTCAGTCATATCTGACTCTTCGTGGCCCCATGGACTGTAGCCCATCAGGCTCCCCTGTCCATAAGACTTTCCAAGTAAGAATACTGGAGTGGGGTGCTATTTCCTACTCCAGGGGATCTTCCCAAACCAGGGATCAAACCTGCCTCACCTGTGTTGGCAGGCAGATAGATAGTTTACCACTGAGCCACCTGGGAAGCACCCATAAAAGGATATTGGACTGTAAGAAGCATGCTTAATTTCATTCTGCTTGAACATCATGGAGCCAAGAAGCAAACCTAGGTAGTCTGGCTCTAGAATCTCTCTTTTGAATCCCCCCTGTAAGCCTCCCAGTTGAGGGTTAAGTGCTATCGTTTGGATTTAATGTTTCTGAATCTCTATCAGTAGACCTTGCATCGCTCACCTTTTGGGGGGTTGGGGTTTTTTGCTTTGTTTCACTTTGTTTTCAAGAAGAGGTGTGTGAATGGCCCCCAGTCCTCAGTCTCTTATCTAAAACTCTCTGATCAGGACAAAAGAACAGAGCCCAGGACTACTGTCTAACCTGAGGGTCAAGCCATTGACCTTGACAGCAACCATGGCTGCTGGAAAGATCGTTCCTGCAGATGCTGGTTTGATGACAGGACAAGGTGGGGATGGAAAGAGGGAGTAGCCTCTGATACCTCTCGGTGTTTTAAAACCCACCTTATTTAACACTTACAACACCCCAGTGAAGTAGATGGGATTAGCCCCATTTCATGATAGCAAAACCGAGGCTCAGAGAAATTTGCTGGAGGTCCCCCAGATCAGAAGCAGTAGAGCCCGGAACTGAACCAGCATTCTCTCACCCTCCATCACACTACACTAGGCCTGGGCAAGTGTGGGTCCCTGCCCTTCTCCAGAGCCTTCCTCAAGGCTCTAAGTCCCTTTTCTCCTGCTTTTGTCCCAGACCTTGTCGCCAGCCCTGCCGACTCTTGCTGCCATGTCTGTCTCCTGTGATACCCAGAAGGCCCTGATGGCAGAGTGTGAGTCTGGGCAGGGCCCTCTGTGAAGGCCTGCTAGGGAATGAAGAGCCCAGTCCAGGAAACCCAGACCTCAGAGGAGCTGAGAACTCTCCCCACCCTGCCACAAACCACTGAGAACTCCAGGCATTGAGAACCCTGCTGGCCCCTGGAGATTCACACCCACTCCCTCCCACACGAGGTGGCCTCTCTGGTCTTTGGGAAACCCCAGGGCAATTTCTGGCCTCTAAGTGGGTGTCCAGGAGTCAAAGTTTCCCCCCCAAGTTGAGTGAGCAAGGAGGCATTCAAATTCTCCCAGGCAGAAGGATTCCTATCTGTCTTTCCCTCTGCTTCGGAACCAAGTATCACACAGGACAGTGTGTTTTGTGTTTTAAAAAACATTTATTTATTGACTTACTTATTTGGCCGCACTGGGGCTTAGTTGCAGCAGGACAGCGTGTTTAAGAACCTAGGTTCGGGAGTCAGGCAGACATGGGTTTGTGCAGTGGCTCCACCTGGTTATGTGATTTGGGGTAAATTCCTTAACCTCCCTGAACCTCTAAGAGGAAACAGTCCCTCACTGATGGTGACCACAGAGTGATGTTTTGAGAATCAAATAAGATGATGTAAGGAAAAAGCTTAGCACAACGCCTGGCTCGGGCAGATGCTCAGGAGGACTGGGGTCTTGAAATTGAGCCCCACCTTCTCTCAGAGGCGTCTGGTGAAGGAGGAGTCCATGGTCAGAGCAGATCAGGGAGCAGGTCGCCTTGGTAGGGGATGGGGACAGGAAGGGAAGCGCAATGCTGAGTCAGTGGGCCCTGGGGAGGGGACAGTGATTCAGACAAATGTTCCCATAGAGAACCTGCCCCGATATTAACCACAGGAAGCAGACAGGAGTTCAGGCAGAAGGGCCTTTCCATAGTGGAAACTCACAGGCAGTGTGCTAGGGAGGTTCAAAGACGATGCCAGGGTGGTCAAGGAGGCGAGGGGATTATAATTCAGGCTGGAAAATAGGGAGGGAGACGCAGGGCACAGGGTCTCCCATTGCCCCCTGGGAGCAAGGTCCAGGAAGATGAAAAGAGCAAGCTGCCTGGCGCTGGGGAGAAACCGGCTCCAGCACCAGCAGAACATCCTCTTCACTTTCACTGAAGGTCCTTCTTTCGTGGTCTGAGGCCAATGAGCCCTCGCTGAAGCCTAGAAAGAGAAGAAAGGAACTCGAGTTGGCTAAACCCCTAGCCTGTGCTCAGGGCCAGAACTTTGTCATGAGTTTTATCTCTGGATGCCTGCCACGTGTCAACACAACCCCACACTGCGGGGTGGCACCCCTGCTGCCTATACAGCAGGCCCAGGGAGAGAGACGGCAACAGCTAGATGTGGCAGAGCTAGGCTTCAGACTCAGACCTACAGCTCTCTCAGACTCATGCATTTCTTTCTAGCCAGGGCTTCCTAGGTGGCTCAGATGGTAAAAAATCTGCCTGCGATGCAGGAGACCTGGGTTCAGTCCCTGGGTTGGGAGGATCCCCTGGAGAAGAAAACAGCTACCCACTCTAGTATTCTTGCCTGGCAAATTCTATCAGCAGAGGAGCCTGCTGGGCTGCAGTCCATGAGATCACAAAGAGCTGGACACAGCTGAGCGACTGATGTCAGTGTCAGCACCACGCTTAAGGACTGGGGCGGTCAGTCCTGGGTTCGAGTTCACATGTCTGCCAACTACTAGTTATGTTAATTTGGACCGTTTGCCCATCTCTCTGAGCCTCAGTTTCCCCGGCTGTAAACCACAGAGATTGTGGTACCCACTATACAGGGTGTCATGAGGAATGACGGAGCTCGAGCCAAACCTAGTGCAGGGCCAGGACTCCACTGCCCCAGGGCTTGTGTCTCCAGAAAAGCCACTCCTCGGGAGAGTGGGAGAAAGCCTGCTGCCCCCTACTCAGTGTCAGCTGCAGAGGAGAGAGCCCCGGGCTTGGGGGCTAAAGACCTGAGTTCAGAGCCAGGCTGTCTACCTTACCCACCTTACCGGTGTGACCTTGGGCAAGTTACTAGACATCTCTGAACATCAGCACCTTCATTCTAGAATGAGGATGGTGATGCTGCCGGCGGTGCAGGGTAATGGTGGCCATTGTGCAGATGACAGCCCCTAGCATGGTTCAGAGAGGGCCAGAGACCAGGAGGCAGGGCCTGGAATTTCCTTGTGGTGGACTAGCCTGATGAGCTGTGGGCCTTGAGGAGGAGAGGGGAAGGGGCGTGGAAGAACGTGTAGATGCCCAGAAAGATCCAAACCCTCCTGCCAAACCAAAGTGGGCATTTCCCCAGCCACAGAGAGAGCTTCTGATAGGCACAGAGCAAAGATGAGTGGGCGCGTTACAGGATCGGGGTCTTTATCCTATTCTGTCACCTTCTGCGTAAGGCAGCCTGCAGAGATCGTCCCACCTTGTAAACCCGAGGGAAGCTGCTCGCCCACTCTGCTCCTTCTCATTCTGGTCTCCCCACTAGGAGAAAGTGATGGCCGCAAAGCTCTTAAGTGGGAGGGATGACGATAAGAAGGAATAAACTACTGGAAAGGAAAGAGAGAAGACCTCAGCAAAGAACCCCCACTCGAGGTTGGGGAGGGGAATTCAATAGTATCTCCCCGCCTTTGGCCCTGGCTAGGAGGTGGGGGCCGGAGGAGGACTTCACAGGAAGGTGAGGTGGGGGAGGGCCAAGCCGCAGAGACAAATTAGCAACAAGGTGGAGCCGGGATGCGCTGAAATTAGCACCAGGGTGGAGCAGGGAAACGCTGCGTGGGTGCAGCTCTGAGGGAAGCAGGGCTGTTGCGGGGGAAGGTGGGTGTGGACCGTGGCTCCTGGTCCCCTTGCTCTCTGTCAGTTTCCGCAGGAACAAAGTGAAACCACAAAGGACTGGGTGGGGGGATGGGGCATGAATGATCCGGGATAATGTTCTAGCTGTGTGGCTGTAGGCAAGACACATTTCCTGAGCCTTTCTTTTTTTTTTGGAACTTTTTTTTTTTGGTATTGGAGTATAGTCAATTAACATGGACAGAGGAGTATGGTGGGCTACAGTCCACGGGGTCGCAAAGAGTCGGACTCGACTGAGCGACTTCACTTTCACTTTCATAGTCGATTAACAATGTTGTAGTAGTTTCTGGTGAACAATGAAGGAACTCAGCCGTACATACACACATGTGTCCATTCTCCCCCAAACACCCTCTCCCATTCACGCTGCCACATAACATTCAACAGAGTTCCATGTGCTGTACAGTACGGAGCCTTTATTTTCTCATCTCTGAAATGGGATAATAAAAGCTAACTCACTGAGCAGCTGGAAGGAGAGAATACAGCTGTAAGGATAGTACCTGCTGGGACAGGCCAGGGTGCATGTTATTTCATTCATTTTTACAACAACCCTGCCGCGTGACTGCTTTCACCCCCATTTACAGAGAAGGGAACAGTGCAGAGAGGTTATGGGACTTGGCCATACCACACAGCTGGTAAATAGCCAGCTAGATATCAGACCCTAGGTGTGTGGCGCTCTATTGATACTTCAGAGCCATACAGTAACTGAGAAATGGTAATTCATTCTCCGCTTGGAAGTCCCTCCCCTGGTCCCCACCCCATCCCCAGTGGTGGCTGGTCTCATTCCCCAACCTTGGTCAGGGACCCAGGATTCCTGGTGCAGACCCCTGCCCCAGGCGCTGTCAGCGGAGGAGCCAGGTATGTGACCTCCTGGCCCTGGATGCTACTTGCTCCTGGCTCGCGCATCTGGCTGGGTCCACACACGCCCACGCTGGTGACAGAACGGCAGGTAATCTAACAGGAGGAAGTAGATGACCCAGCGTGAACTTCATATCTGTGATCTGGCAGCCAGATCATCTTAAATGCAGCTTCTTCTGTCTGCTGGTGTGTTGAAGCATGAGATCATGGTTGAGAGGGAATTCCAAAAGGTCCAGTTGAGGTGCAAACCAAAGATGCTGCAGGAAGATTTCTTCTAGGGATTACTCATGACCCTAACCCTCCCCTTCCCTGGTGGTTCAGACTATAAAGAATCCGCCTGCAATGCAGGAGACCTGGGCTCGATCCCGGGGTTGGGAAGATCCCTTGCGGGAGGGCATGGTTACCCACTCCAGTATTCTTGCCTGAAGGATCACCGTGAACAGAGGAGCCTGGCGGGCTACAGTCCTTCGCGGTTGCAAAGAGTTGGACACGACTGAGCACAGCCCTCCCCTGGAGAAAGCAAGCAGCTCTGGTCTTTGCCTCTGGGTCCTTTTTCTTCCTCAACAAGATGTTGCAAGGATGCTTTGGAATATAGGAAGAAAGGGAATGGAGTTTCCCCAAGGCCCTGTCATGTACCAGGGGCTGCAATAAAAGCTTGACATCAGCCTCTTCATCAAGGCAGCAACCTGGAGAGCAGGTATTGACATTCCCCCAGGAGAAAGTTCCTTGCACTAATGTGTAAAGAAGTTCAACAAAGGCCACCAGCTGGCACAGGGGCAGAGTGGCCCATCTGACTTGAATGCCATACACTCTTTCTTTTCTCTAAGACATAAAAAAATTTTTAATTGTGGTGCTAGTGGCAACAAATCCACCTGCCAAGGCAGGAGACAAAAGAGACACAGGTTTGATCCCTGGGTTGGGAAGATCCCCTGAAGGAGAGCATGGAAACTTGCCCCAGTATTCTTGCCTGGAGAATCCCAGGAAGAGAGGAGCCAGGTGGGCTATGGTTCATAGGGTTGCAAAGAGTCGGACATGACTGAAGTGACTTAGCATGCACACACAGGCATAGATGACTTACAATCCTGTGTTAATTTCAGGTGTACAACAAAATGATTCAGTTATATACATATATTCTTTTTCAGATTCTTTTAATAATATAGCTATTGTAAGATGTTGAGTATAGTTCCTTGTGCTATGCAGTAGGTCCTTGTTTATTTTATATTTAGTGGTATGGTTCATTGGAAGGACTGATGTTGAAGCTGAAACTCCAACACTTTGGCCACCTGCTGCAAAGAGCTGACTCATTGGAAAAGACCCTGATGCTGGGAAAGACTGAGGGCAGGAGGAGAAGGGGATGACAGAGGATGAGATGGTTGGATGGCATCACCAACTCAGGACATGAGTTTGGATAGGTTCCAGGAGTTGGTGATGGACAGGGAGGCCTGGCCTGCTGTAGTCCATGGGGTTGCAAAGAGTCAGACATGACTGAGTGACTGAACTGAACTGAGTGTGGATCTGTTAATACCAAACTCCTCAGTTCAGTTCAGTTCAGTTCAGTCACTCAGTTGTGTCTTTGCAATCCAATGAACCACAGCATGCCAGGCCTCCCTGTCCATCACCAACTCCCAGAGTCCACCCAAACCCATGTCCATAAAGTCGGTGATGCCATCCAACCATCTCATCCTCTGTCATCCCCTTCTCCTCCTGCCCTTAATCTTGCCCAGCATCAGGATCTTTTCCAATGAGTCAGCTCTTGCATGAGGTGGCCAAAGTACTGGAGTTTCAGCTTCAGCATCAGTCCTTCCAATGAACACCCAGGACTGATCTCCTTTAGAGTGGACTGGTTGGCTCTCCTTGCAGTCCAAGGGACTCTCAAGAGTCTTCTCTAACACCACGTTCAAAAGCATCAATTCTTCTGTGCTAGGCTTTCTTTATAGTCCAATTCTCGGACTTCCCTGGTGGCTCAGACAGTAAAGCGTCTGTCTACAATGCGGGAGACCCAGGTTCGATCCCTGGGTGGGGAAGATCCGCTGGAGAAGGAAATGGCAATCCACTCCAGTACTATTGCCTGGAAAATCCCATGAACAGAAGAGCCTGGCAGGCTACAGTCCATGGGGTCGCAAAGAGTCGGACACGACTGAGCGACTTCACTTCACTTCACTTCACTCGCATCCATATATGACCACTGGAAAAACCATAGCCTTGACTAGAGAGACCTTTGTTGGCAAAGTAATGTCTCTGCTTTTGAACATGCTTCTAGGTTGGTCATAATTTTCCTTCCAAGGAGTAAGTGTCTTTTAATTTCATGGCTGCAATCACCATCTGCAGTGATTTTGGAGCCCAGAAAAATAAAGTCAGCCACCAAACTCCTAAATCTCCCCAAACACTTTCCTTTACATAAGGACCCCCATGAACCCATATGTCATTGGAGGCTGTGCTGTCAGACCGACCACATGAGAGCCCCACAGGGTGTTTGCTTCGCGGTCAGACCTTTGTCTACACTTTGGTCTCCATTCTATATTGAACCAGAACATGTCTGTACCCACAAGTCATCTATTTGACAAGGTGTATGAGCACACATCATACCCAAGGTGCTATTCTAGAAGCTAGACAAGGGCATAACAGGAAAAAGTCGAAGAGTCTGACCTCAGAGGACTTTGAGGGGAAGAGAGATGAAGGGTGAAATCTGACCGTGGTTTAGGGGTGAGACCACTGAAATGCCATGGGGAGTTCAGAGAAGAGAGCTGGGAAGAGAGGGAGATCCCATCAAACATCTGGACCAGAGCTCTGAGCATCACAGCTGGAAGGGACTTTAAGAAATTTTCTGATTCAAACTTCTCATTTTGTGGATATAAGGAAACTAAGACCCAAGGAAAGGGAATTTTTTTGCATAAATCCACATAACGTATTGGCAACAGCAGAGCCAGCTGAGGACCCGGGGGTCCTGATTCCTTGGGCCCGCCTACAGCATTTCCATGGCTCTATTTACACTCTGACCAAGGCTGAAAGGTGACCTAGCAAACGAAGCCCAGGTAGCCCAGGACAAATCCATTATCAGAATCGTCAGGACTCAACACACTCAACCATGCCCGCCTTCGGCATCAGGTAAGTTTCAATTCAGCGGCACAAAGAAACCTAAAACGTTCCCAGCTTTTGCACACTAGTTGTTTTCTTTTTTTAAATTGGAGCATATTTGATTTACAATCTTGTGTAGTTTCTGCTGCACACGAAGTGAGTCAGCTATATGTTTAGATGCGTCTCCTCCCTCTTAGACACCCCCCCCACCTCCATCCCACCTCTCTAGGTGGGCTCATCACAGAGCCCCAAGCTGAGCTCCCTGTGCTACAAAGCAGCTTCCCATTAACTATTTTACATGTGCTGGGAAAGATTGAAGGCAGAGGATGAGATGGTTAGATAGCATCACCGACTTGACGGACATGAATTCGAGCAAACACCGGGAGCTAGGGGAGGACAGAGAAGCCTGGTTTGCTGCAGTTCATGGGGTTGCAAAGAGTTGGATACGACTTAGTCGCTGAACAACAGCAAATCTCCCAATTCATCCCACCCTCCCCTTCCTACCATGTCTATAAACCCAGCTAAAAGTTCTGCTACAATAGAAAGAGAAAAATGGATAGTTGCCTTTGGTTTTCACCTCTAGGTTCATTTTCTGGGCCCTGCAGCTTCAGTCTTTCCTTCCCCAGGTCCTAAACACCCTGGATAAAGCCCTCCCTTGGTGCCCTGTCTTACCAATAGCTTGAAGAGTAATCACCCTGAACCCCAGTCCCACTCCCACACCTTCACCAGCTCAGCAACTGTTACCTGCTTCTCTGGAGAGCTGGTGATGGGGGCGGGCACGTGGAGGTGGGCAGGGCCACGCTGGGTGGACGAGGAGATCCAGTGTCTGAGTTCTAATTCTTACTTTGTGTGCGTGCTGCGTGCTAAGTCGCTTCAGTCATGTCCAATCTTTGCAAACCCACAGACTGGAGCCCACCAGGCTCCTCCATCTGTGGAATTCTCCAGGCAAGAATATTGGCGTGGGTTGCCATTCCCTTCTCCAGGGGATCTTCCTGACCCAGGGATCCAACCCCCATCTCTTGGATCTTCTGAATTGGCAGGCAGGTTCTTTACCACTAGTGCCACCTGGGAAGCTCCAATTCTGACTTTGCCCATCACTTGTTCTATGATCTGCTTCTAATTACACCCTCTCTCTGGACTAAGAGCGTGTACTGCAGATCCAGAAAAGGACAAAATGAAAAGTAAAGGGAAAACATCCTCCATTTACTCTACAGAGAGCCTGGTCACAGACTGAAAGATATGTGTATCACCTTTTGAACACTCAGGAGAGCATCGGTAATGGAAACAATCCATTAATTGGGAAGCTGGTTAGGCACATCTACTTCTGCCCAGTGGAATGTTCTGGGACTTATGAGAAGAATGAGGCAGCTTTACTGCACGCTTATATGAAACAATATCCAAAATACAGTAAGTACTAAGAGTTAGAGACAGAGGAGTGTGCATAGCTGTGCGGAACCAGAGGTGCTCAGATGTAGTCACTTGTCTGTATAAAATCCCTCTGCAAGGATTCCTGAGAAACTGTCTCTAAAGAGAGGAACTGATAACCTGAGGAGGCAAAGAAAGCCTTGGCTTTTATCCTAAGAGCTTCTCACATTTTATACCAGGAAGGGTCTACAGTAAGAGATAAGAAAGAAAAAGGAAACATTTTGTGATAAGTATTTTTTTTTCTTTTGAAAATACAAGACAAAATATTCATGCTTCAAATACTTGCATATTTTTAAAAAGTGACTTCTCTTGGCTTTTAGACGTCTCTCCATTTCCTGCTGTAGATGGCGTCCAGAATATTCTTGCTGTTTTCAGATCCTTTAGCTTCTGCTAAAATTGACTGGCTCAGTTCTCCTTTCTACTTTTGAAATTCAGCTCCATTTTAAAAGGAAGTTGATCTGTATGTTGCAATTCCACCTCTAATTTTTTTTTAAAATAGATTAATTGGAAAGACTTCTCCATTGTCTTGGTTTCTTCTAATGTCTTTCCATGTCTAGTGAAACCTGGGACATTCTTGTAATTAGGTTCTCCTCGACCCAGAGGAAATCTAGAGTGAAATTCAGATGTGGGAGTTATTTAACCTTTTCCCATCAGAGTGTAGGCAATGGAAGGTTTGTTGAAGGTGGGTTGAAGGGCCCACTGTGGGCTTGAGGCCGGGCTATAGGCTCAGGGAGGTTCATTTGTTCGCTGCATGTTGGTACCCACAGATGATGTGATAAGTATTTAATCTTGGGCTCAGAGAGTTTTTTTCCCTAGACCTTACTGCCCCTTTTAGAGAAAGTGAGAACTCTTGAAAAAGCAACTGAGGCCTAGCCTGGTTCAGCTCTGTCCATGTTCATTGTGAGGGCCTTCCTCAAATCCCCCAGAAGCCAGACCCTCCTCCCTCCTGGCCCAGCCCCGGTGAGGAAGAGACCCCAGATGCCGAGGAGGAGGAGAGGGCCTGAAGGAGGCCCTGGATCTTGTCAAGCCAGGCTCATCCTCCCAGAGCCTTGCCCCTCTGTTCCTCTTAGAGAGAGAAAAGGATTTGTCAGAATGCCCACATCTCAAGGGACAGAAATCCCTAAACTGAATTTGCTAAAAATGCCCCACTAGCTTCAGTTTTGGAGAAGGCAATGGCACCCCACTCCAGTACTCCTGCCTAGAAAATCCCATGGACGGAGGAGCCTGGAAGGCTGCAGTCCATGGGGTCGCTGAGGGTCGGACACGACTGAGTGACTTCACTTTCACTTTTCACTTTCATGCATTGGAGAAGAAAATGGCAACCCACTCCAATGTTCTTGCCTGGAGAATCCCAGGGATGGGTGAGCCTGGTGGGCTGCTGTCTATGGGATCACACAGAGTCGGACACGACTGAAGTGACTTAATAGCAGCAGCAGCAGCTTCAGTTCATTTCACTCAGTCGTGTCTAACTCTTTGTGACCCCATGGACTGCAGCACGCCAGGCCTCTCTGTCCATCACCAACTCCCAGAGTTTGCTCAGACTCATGTCCATCGAGTTGGGGATGCCATCCAACCATCTCATCTTCTGTTGTCCCCTTCTCCTCCTGCCCCACTAGCTTAATGGCTTCTATAACCCAGGGATAGGACTGTATTTGGGACACTGGACCAGTGACCTCTGCAACTGTCAGAGCTCTCCATCCAGCCCATCTAAGTTATTTCAAATGTGGCCTTGATTCTTTCTATCAGTAGAAAGGAGTCATCCTTCCCACCAGAGATGCAGCCACCAGCAGCTCTGAGTCACAGCTAAAGGCTCAGCTGCCTATCACAAAAGGGATCACTTTCTCCACATCCTGTTAGAAAACCCCCGGGATATGGAGGCCTGGCAACAGTCATTGTCCCAGCAAGAGTCACATGCCCATATCTGCATCAGTCAGCACACCAAGAGCACCATGTCTCTCCATCATTCCTGCTCAAGGATCACCTCCTCTGAGCAGTCTTCCATGAAGCTCTCATTGCAGGAGTATCTCTCTTTTACAGTACTCATCTGAACTCCATTTATGCATGCTTGTGTGATTATTTGGTTAGTATCTGTCTCCCCCATTAAGCAAAAGCTCCACAAGGGTAGGAACTGTATAGCTTTTCTGTCACTGTATCTGTAGCACTTGGCACACAGACAGACACATAGCAGTAGGTGGTGGAAATATCTCTATTTTTTCCAAAACAGAACAATAGGAAAGTGAACCATATAGCTATCCAGGGAATAAGCATTCCAGGCAGAAAAACTAACCAGTGCAAAGATCCTAAGGCAGAAACTTGTCCAGGAGAACAAGGAACCAGTGTGCCTGGAATGGGTGAAAGGGAGAGGTTCAGGGTTAAGTCCAGGGAGAAAAAAGCAGCTAGGTCTCTACAGAGACTGGGAAGCCATTGCAAGGACTTTGACTCTAAGTCAGAGGTTTTGAGCAGAGAATTGACATGATCTAAACTGTGTTTTAACAGGAGTTCCCATGCTGCTATAGGGGGCAAGGAGAGAGCAAGGGTACCACTTAGAAAAAATAGCATGAGCCAGGTGAGAGATTGTAACAACCTGAGCCAACTTGTGGAGGGGACGATAGATGTTGTCAGCATTGGACATATTTTGAAGTTCAATCAAAAGGATTTGCAGGTGGGTTTGTTGTTGATTGTCAGAGGAACAAAAGACTCAAGGATTTTTAGCTGAACAGCTCAAAAAAATGGAATTGTCATTAACAGAAATAAGCAAGAGTGTTATGCTTATAATCTTTCTTGGACATTTAGAGAAAATATCAAGCCCCAGAACAACAGACTGGTTCTAAATAGGAAAAGGAGTATGTCAAGGCTATATATTGTACCTTGCTTATTTAACTTATATGCAGAGTACATCATGAGAAACGCTGGACTGGAAGAAGCACAAGCTAGAATTAAGATTGCTGGCAGAAATATCAATAACCTCAGATACGCAGATGACACCACCCTTATGGCAGAAAGTGAAGAACTAAAGAGCCTCTTGATGAAAGTGAAAGAGGAGAGTGAGAAAGTTGGCCTAAAGCTCAACATTCAGAAAACTAAGATCATGGCCTCTGGTCTCATCACTTCATGGGAAATAGATGGGGAAACAGTGAAAACAGTGGTAGACTTTATTTTTTTGAGCTCCAAAATCACTGCAGATGGTGACTGCAGCCATGAAATTAAAAGTCGCTTACTCCTTGGAAGAAACGTTATGACCAACCTAGATAGTATATTCAAAAGCAGAGACATTCCTTTGCCGACTAAGGTCTGTCTAGTCAAGGCTATGGTTTTTCCTGTGGTCATGTATGAATGTGAGAGTTGGACTGTGAAGAAAGCTGAGCACTGAAGAATTGATGCTTTTGAACTGTGGTGTTGGAGAAGACTCTTGAGAGTCCCTTGGACTGCAAGGAGATACAACCAGTCCATTCTGAAGGAGATCAGCCCTGGGATTTCTTTGGAAGGAATGATGCTAAAGCTGAAACTCCAGTACTTTGGCCACCTCATGTGAAGAGTTGACTCATTGGAAAAGACTCTGATGCTGGGAGGGATTGGGGGCAGGAGGAGAAGGGACAACATAGGATGAGATGGCTGGATGGCATCACTGACTCGATGGATGTGAGTCTGAGTAAACTCCGGGAGTTGGTGATGGACAGGGAGGCCTGGTGTGCTGCAATTCATGGGGTCGCAAAGAGTCGAACACGACTGAGCGACTGAACTGAAATGAACTGAAACACAGATAGATAAAGATATCTGGAGTTCATGGGTGGTGATGTTGGGAGTTATTAGGTTTAATGATATGGAAGTATCAACATTCAACCACTTGGACCTATAAAATGGTGATTTCTTTTACTAAACTATAGATTGTTATTATTTTTAAGCAGTTTTTTGTTACTTTTATTTGCTACTTCTTGGCTCCATGACATGTGGGATCTTAGTTTCCTGATCTGGTATTGAACCCACATCCCTTACATTGGAAGCACCAAGTCTTAACCACTGGACCACCAGGTAAGGGCTAAAATCGTGATTTCTTATGCATCAACCTAGAGATGGTTGTTAAAACCGTTACACTGGATTCAATCACACAGGACTGGATGTAGGCAAAGAAGAGACAAGGTCTATTGGCTGAGCCTTGGCATTCTCCACAGTTTAAATGTCAAGAAGGTTGAAAGAAACCAGGAAAGGACATTAGAAGGAAAGGGGGGAGGGGTGGCATGGGGGAGCAATAGCAAAACCAAGAGACTATGGTCCCTGGAAGCTAAGTGGAGAAAATATTTCAAGAAGCAAAGGAGTGATCTACCAAGTCAATGCTTTCGAAAGTTCAGAGAGCATGAGACTTGACCACTGGATTTATCACTGGTCCCTGGGGGCTTTGAAAGTTATTAGAATGGATTCAAGAGAGGATGGAAGAAAGGAATGGAAGACAGTAGGGACAACTATTTATAGAGCTTACCTTTCTCTTAGTACCTGAAAGGGTTGCTGTATTTGAGGACTGGCAAAGGACTGAGAATAGAATTGTAATCATACCATACAGAGCAAAAATCAGATACTTAAGTTCCAGTCCTCCTAACCAACAGCTTGTGAACCCCTTAGCTAGGAAAAGAATTTCTGTGTGTAAATTTGTAGGATCTGCTGAACTTGGCACAAACTGGTCTGATTCTACACCGGTCTGAGTTGGGAAGGTCACTTCCATATATAAACATGTTTAATATTAATTATAGAGATATATCAGTCTCTGAGTATGCAACTTTTTTTTAATATTTGTTTAATTTTTGGTTGTGTAAGATGTTAGTTGTGGCATGTGGGATCTTTCATTGTGATGTGCTGGTTCTGGAGGGCATGGGCTCAGTAGTTGTGACATGTTGGCTGAGTTGCTCTGTGGAATGCAGGTCTTAGTTCCCTGACCAGGGATTGAACTCAAGTTCACTGAATGGCAAGTTGAATTCTTACCCACTGGACCATGAGGGAAGTCCCTGCAATTGTCCAAAGTTCTTATTTTAAGCAGAGTTCTTACTACTTATTGCCTCAAGAGGGTTACTATCTCCAGTAGCCTTGCAAAAGATCTGCAATTACCTGAAAGACTTCTCTGTCTGGCCACTCTGTAGCTCCCTCTGGGAGCTTATTAGTGATGCCAAAACAAGCCAGGCCTTCAGATTTTCAAGTACCATGCCCTTTTATCTTATTTTTCACAGCAAAACACTGTCTTTTGAGTTATTTTTTTGAGATCTTTGGGGAAGTGACACCTGCAATGTAATTAATACACTTTCCTATGGCTTACTCTGGGCTCCAACCCTGCCTCCCCCGAGAGTCTTTGGATAAATCACAATAGCTAGAAGGGCAGGATGGAATTTTTACAACCAAAGGGAAAGACAATTATTTAAATCATCTTATCTTGAAAGAACCAGGAACTCAATTACTCCAGACAGATGTAGTTCACATGAATCTGTTAGATCTCATGATCTACCATCCCGAACACTGCCCATTTGGGTTGATGAAATTCATCCTGTCAACAGCAGAATGTCCAGGCTGAAAAAGAACACACGTCATCAGAATCAGGGCTGTTTGTTTGCTTGGGTTTTTTTGAAAGGTCATTGTTTAAAGGGTAGCCCCCCGTGGGAAAGAATTCATGAGAATTCTGTTGAATTTTTTAAGCCCGTGACATTTAGGTGTTAAATGATATTTGAAAGCTTTCTCTCTCCCTGCTTTGGTCTCTATCTTCGCCTCTTTCTCTCTCTTCTTCTCTCTCTCTCTCATTCTCTCTCTCCCAGATACTTTATAAGGAAAATGGTCAGCATTTAAATATTAATAATATATGGTTTTTATGGTACATGATATTAAACTTTTAAAATTATATAATAACCTTGAGATTTTAAAACTTCCCTTTGTAGCCATCTTTAAAGGGTTTGCAGCCTGTGGTCCAGGCTGAGGGACAGTTCTCATTCACAAACCCCTTACAGATATCCAATGATTTGTCTGTCTTGGGATCTGCTAGGGATTGACCTCCAGGCTTGGGTTTTGCCTCACTCCTCAGGTGGAGACTCTCTCCTGGTACTCCCATCCTTGGTGCCATGAAGTGGCACCAAAAAAGATGAGAAGTTGACTTACCCTCGTTGCAGCAATTTTATTCAATAATAGCAACTGCATGTCAGACAAGACCCACCCACTGGATTTGTTAGGGGAAGCACACTGATTGAAACCGCCCACCCTGGCCAGGCACCATAGTAACCATTTGCGTGAGTTGTTTTATGACAGGAGATCCTGATAAGGAATATGGAACTAATAAGCCACCACCAACCGGAAGAGTTCCAGAAAAGTCTAAAGGAGACACCGCGTGTCCGTCCACTTCCCAGAATGCCTCTCGCTAGCATCCATCTTGGCTGAGCGATGCATGCGCCACCAGGAAAGACTCTGAATTAGAATGATTGGCCAAAGACCACCTGGAAACTAATCTCATCACCATAAAACCCAGGACTGCGAGCCATGGAGCAGAGCAGTTCTCCTGGGTTCCCTTACATTACTGCTCTCCACCCGGGTGCCCTTTCCGAATAAAGTCTCTTGCTTTGTCAGCACATGTGTCTCCTCAGACAATTCATTTCTGAGTGTTAGACAAGAGCCCAGTTTCGGGCCCTGGAAGGGGTCCACCTTCCTGCAACAAATGGTGACTCTGGCGGGACTCTTCTTCGCTGAGACTGACATCCTGACCACTCGGGTTACTCAGGGGCCAACTTGCCTGCCAATGGACCAGACCCAGCGGCCACAACTGGGACCCTTTTGTCCCTGGTCTCCTCCTGACGTGGACAACAGGCCAGAGTGCCCCGACCAGTAAGGAACAAGAGACTCTATTGAGCTCTCTCCCTTCCCTCTCTCTTTCCTCTCCTTAACCCTTCCTATCCTTCCCTGTTTTTCTAGTCCCCCAGTCCTGGATGCAGGAATCTGGTCGAAGGGCCCTCAGCCTGAGCTGAGGACTGGAGACTGATCACCTCCTCTTGGCAGAGAACTCGAATTCTGGATCTGGTATTTCTGGTAGGGCCGAGTTCCAGTCCTCCCTTCTCTGGAGGCCGAGGGAAAAGTCCCATAATGCCTGGGTATGTGTAGGTGGCAGGAGATGTCTGTAAGGCCACCCCTTTCGGCCCCCTCTCCCGCCTCCTCCCCCTTCTTCTTTCAACCTGGCTTCTTTTCCTCCCTTGAAATCTTTGACTTGGATCTGAAGTTCTATGTCTCTATAGGAGGTTTTCTGAGAAA
>SJXQ01002056.1:893-18926 GCA_006408695.1 Aepyceros melampus | reverse complement strand
CATATCAGGAGGAGGTACACTCCACAGGAGAGTCGAGAGGAACTCCAGGGTTCATGCCATCAGGCCACAAGTACCCAGAAGTCTCAATCCACTCCAGATGAAACTGATTTCCATGCACTGTCTCGACTGTCACCCCGAGGTGCGACTCACCCCATGGTGGCACTTGTGACAGCCCTGGTGGCACCTCGAGGGAAAGCCACATACCCCTGTGTCAGCGCAACAGGAAGCCTTACAGTGTTGGTACAGCTCAGGAGGATAGCTGGCGTGCATGTCTCCACTCGAAATGAGGCCTGACCCCACTGTGGACACTCAAGAGGGACCTAAGTCCCAGGTCAGCATTTTTGAGCAAAGCTCAGGGTCCGGCCACAACTCCAGACGAGGATAGAGGCCTGGCCAACGACTGGAGAGGAATCCTGAGAGATCCTTCCCCTTTCGCATGGAGACTGGCCTCTCCTGAGGCCACACGAGCAGGTCACTGAGGTCTCCATCTAACTGGAGAAGAACCAAATGCAACTCCAGAAACACCAGGAGATTCTGTCTTCCAGGCACGTGAGGCCCTTTTCTGCTGCTGCTTGTCGAGTGAAATCACACCTTCCATCTTGGACCTCGAAAGAGTCCTTCACTCCCTTTCTGCGACTCAAGAAATTCCCTGACACACGCGCCTCCACTCGACAGGAATCCGGAGGGCCCCGCCACAACTCAAGAGGAGCTCCGATGTCCCCTCTTCAGAGCGAGATGTGGGTTTCTTTCCGTGCTTCGTCAGGAAGGGATTCGCGGCGTTACCATCTCATATCAGGAAGAGTTACACTCCACAGGAGAGTCGAGAGGAACTCCAGGGATCATGCCATCAGGCCAAAAGTACCCAGAAGACTCAATACACTTCAGATGAACCTGATTTCCCTGCACTGTCTCGACTGTCACCCCAAGGATCGACTCAGCCCATGGTGTCACGTGTGACAGCTCTGGTGGCACCTCGAGGTAAAGCCCCAGACCTCTGTGTCAGCGCAACAGGAAGCCTTACAGTGTTGGTACAGCTCAGGAGGATAGCTGGCGTGCATGTCTCCACTCGAAATGAGGCCTGACCCCACTGTGGACACTCAAGAGGGACCTAAGTCCCAGGTCAGCATTTTTGAGCAAAGCTCAGGGTCCGGCCACAACTCCAGACGAGGATAGAGGCCTGGCCAACGACTGGAGAGGAATCCTGAGAGATCCTTCCCCTTTCGCATGGAGACTGGCCTCTCCTGAGGCCACACGAGCAGGTCACTGAGGTCTCCATCGTAACTGGAGAAGAACCAAATGCAACTCCAGAAACACCAGGAGATTCTGTCTTCCAGGCACGTGAGGCCCTTTTCTGCTGCTGCTTGTCGAGTGAAATCACACCTTCCATCTTGGACCTCGAAAGAGTCCTTCACTCCCTTTCTGCGACTCAAGAAATTCCCTGACACACGCGCCTCCACTCGACAGGAATCCGGAGGGCCCCGCCACAACTCAAGAGGAGCTCCGATGTCCCCCTTCAGAGCGAGATGTGGGTTTCTTTCCGTGCTTCGTCAGGAAGGGATTCGCGGCGTTACCATCTCATATCAGGAAGAGTTACACTCCACAGGAGAGTCGAGAGGAACTCCAGGGATCATGCCATCAGGCCAAAAGTACCCAGAAGACTCAATACACTTCAGATGAACCTGATTTCCCTGCACTGTCTCGACTGTCACCCCAAGGATCGACTCAGCCCATGGTGTCACGTGTGACAGCTCTGGTGGCACCTCGAGGTAAAGCCCCAGACCTCTGTGTCAGCGCAACAGGAAGCCTTACAGTGTTGGTACAGCTCAGGAGGATAGCTGGCGTGCATGTCTCCACTCGAAACGAGGCCTGACCCCACTGTGGACACACAAGAGGGACCCAAGTCCCATGTCAGCACGTTCGAGGAAACCTCAGGGTCCGGCCGCAGCTCCAGACGAGGACATTGAATCCGCCACCAACTGGAGAGGAATCCCGAGAGGTCCCTCGCCATTCGCACGGAGACTGGCCTCTCCTGAGGCCACACGAGCAGGTCCCTGAGGTCTCCATCGTAATTCGAGAAGGACGTAATGCAACTCGAGAAACACCAGGAGGTTCTCCCTTCCAGGCACGTGAGGCCCTTTTCTGCTGCTGCATGTCGAGCGAAATCACACCTTCCGTCTTGGACTTCAAAAGGGTCCGATACTCCCTGGCTGCGACTCAAGAAGTTTCCCGACACACTCGCCATCACTCGCGAGGAACCCCGACGTTCCCGCCACAACTCAAGAGGAGCCCCATTGTCCCCTCCTCAGCTCGAGATGAGGGTTCCTTTCCCTGCTTCGTCGGGGAGGGCTTCCCGGCATTCCCGTCACATCTCAGGAGGAGTTGCTCTTCACCGGAGAGTCGAGCGGAACTCCAGCGAATGTGCCATCAGGACACACGTATGCAGAAATCTCAATTCACTCCAGATGAACGTGATTTGCCTGCACTGCCTCGACTGTCACTGCGAGGATCGACTCACCCCACGGTGACACGTGTGATAGCCCTGGTGGCACCACGAGCAAAGCCACACATCCCTGGGTATAAGTGACAGGAAGCCTGACAGTGCTGCTACAGATCAGGAGGAGACCGGGCGTGCATGTCTCCACTCGAGACGAGCGCTGACCACCCTGTGGATACACCGGAGGGACCCAAGTCCCATGTCAGCATTTTTGAGCAAAGCTCAGGGTCAGGCTGCAGCTCAGGACGAGGACTTAGGACCCGTCACCAATCAGACAGGAATCCCGAGAGGTACCTTGGTATTTGCACGGAGCCTGGCCTCTCCTGAGACCACACGAGCGGGTCCTTGCGGTCCCCGTCGTAACTCGAAAAGGACCTGCTACAACTCGAGAAACACCAGGAGGTTCTCCCTTCCAGGTGCGTTGAGGCCCTTTTCCGCTGCCGCATGTCGAGGGAAATCACACCTTCCCTCTTGGACCTCAAAAGGGTCCTTCACTCCCCCCTGTGATTTAAGAAGTTCCCCGACACACACGCCTTCACTCGAGGGGAACTCCGAGGGTCCCGCCACAACTCACGAGGAGCCCCGTTGTCCCATCCTCAGCTCGAGATGAGGGTTCCTTTCTCTGCTTCGTCGGCAAGGGGTTCCTGGTGTTCCCGTCACATCTCAGGAGCAGGTGCTCTTCACATGTGATTCGAGAGGAACTCCAAGGGTCATACCATCAGGTTCTAAGTACCCAGAAATCTCAGTCAACTCCAGATGAACCTGATTTGCCTGCACTGCCTCGAATGTCACCGTGAGGATCGACTCATGCCATGGTGACACGTGTGATAGCGCTGGTGGCACCTCGAGCAAAGCCACAGATCCCTGGCTGAACGTGACAGGAAGCCTGACAGTGCTGCTCCAGCTCAGCAGGAAAGCGAGCGCGCATTTTCCACTGGAGATGAGGCCTGACTACCCTGTGGACACTCCGGAGGGCCCCATATCCCATGTCAGCACTTTCGAGGAAATATCAGGGTCCGGCCGCAGATCCGGACAAGGACTTAGAACCCGCCATCAACTGGAGAGGAATCCCGAGAGGTACCTCGCCATTTGCACGGAGACTGGCTTCTCCTGAGGCTACACGAATGGGTCCCTTAGGTCCCCATCGTAACTCGAGAAGGACCTGCCGCAACTCGAGAAACACCAGGANCAAAATGAGGCCTGGCTCCCTGTGGACACTCCGGAGGGACACAAGTCCCATGTCAGCACTTTCGAGGAAACCTTAGAGTCTGGTCGCAGCTCCAGACGAGGACTTAGGACCCGCAACTGACTGTTGAGGAATACCGAGAAGACCACTGCCATTCGCATGGAGACTGGCTTCTCCTGAGGCCACACGAGCGGGTCCTTGAGGTCCCCGTCGTACCTCGAGAAGGACCTGCCGCAACTCGGGAAACACCAGGAGGCTCTCCCTTCCAGGCGCTTTGAGGCCCTTTTCTGCTCCTGCATGTCAAGGGAAATCACACCTTCCCTCTTGCACCTCGAAAGGGTCCGTCACTCCCTTGCTATGACTCAAGAAGTACCCCGGCACACGCGCCTCCATTTGAGAGTAACCCCGAGGGTCCCGCCACAACTCAAGAGGAGTCCCGTTGTCCCCTCTTCAGCTCGAGATGAGGATTGCTTTCCCTGCTTCGTTGGGAAGGGATTCCCGGCGTTCCCGCCGTATCTCAGGAGGAGGTGCTCTCCACAGGAGAGTCAAAAAGAACCCAGGGATAATGCCATCAGGCCACAAGTACCCAGAAGTCTCAATCCATTCCAGATGAACCTGATTTCCTTGAAATGACTCGACTGTCAACACGAGGATCGATTCACCCTATAGTGGCATGTGTGTCAGCCCTGGTGGCACCTCGAGGGAAAGCCACAGATCCCTGTGTCAAAGCGACAAGAAGCCTGAAAGTGCTGCTACAGCTCAGGAGGAAAGCGGGCATGCATGTCTCCAATCAAAATGAGGCCTGGCTCCCTGTGGACACTCCGGAGGGACACAAGTCCCATGTCAGCACTTTCGAGGAAACCTTAGAGTCTGGTCGCAGCTCCAGACGAGGACTTAGGACCCGCAACTGACTGTTGAGGAATACCGAGAAGACCACTGCCATTCGCATGGAGACTGGCTTCTCCTGAGGCCACACGAGCGGGTCCTTGAGGTCCCCGTCGTACCTCGAGAAGGACCTGCCGCAACTCGGGAAACACCAGGAGGCTCTCCCTTCCAGGCGCTTTGAGGCCCTTTTCTGCTCCTGCATGTCAAGGGAAATCACACCTTCCCTCTTGCACCTCGAAAGGGTCCGTCACTCCCTTGCTATGACTCAAGAAGTACCCCGGCACACGCGCCTCCATTTGAGAGTAACCCCGAGGGTCCCGCCACAACTCAAGAGGAGTCCCGTTGTCCCCTCTTCAGCTCGAGATGAGGATTGCTTTCCCTGCTTCGTTGGGAAGGGATTCCCGGCGTTCCCGCCGTATCTCAGGAGGAGGTGCTCTCCACAGGAGAGTCAAAAAGAACTCCAGGGATAATGCCATCAGGCCACAAGTACCCAGAAGTCTCAATCCATTCCAGATGAACCTGATTTCCTTGAAATGACTCGACTGTCAACACGAGGATCGATTCACCCTATAGTGGCATGTGTGTCAGCCCTGGTGGCACCTCGAGGGAAAGCCACAGATCCCTGTGTCAAAGCGACAAGAAGCCTGAAAGTGCTGCTACAGCTCAGGAGGAAAGCGGGCATCCATGTCTCCATTGAGACGAGGCCTGACTCCCTAGTGGACACTCCGGAGGGACGCAAATCCCATGTCAGCACTTTCGGGGAAACCTCAGGGTCCGGCCGTGGCTCCAGACAAGGACTTAGGACGCGCCACCAACTGGAGAGGAATCCCGAGAGGTCCCTCGCCATTCTCACCTAGACTTGCCTCTCCTGAGGCCACACTAGCAGGTCCCTGAGGCCCCCGTTGTAACTCGAGAAGGACCTGCTGCATCTCGAGAAACACCAGGAGGTTCTCCCTTCCAGGCGCGTTGAGGTCCTTTTCTGCTTCCGCATGTAAAGGGAAATCAAACCTTCCCTCTTGGACCTCCAAAGGGTCCTTCATTCCCTTGCTGCAACTCAAGAAGTTCCTCGCCACATGCGCCTTCACACGAGAGGAACCCCGAGGCTCCCGCCACAACTCAAGAGGAGCCCCGTTGTCCCCTTCTCAGCTCAAGATGTGGGTTCCATTCCCTGCTTCGTTATGAAGGGATTCCCAGCATTCCCGTCGCATCTCAGGAAGAGGTGCTCCCCACAGGAGAGTTGAGAGGAACTTCAGGGATCTTGCCATCAGGCCACAAGTACGCAGAAGTCTCAATGCACTTCAGATGAACCTGATTTCCCTGCACTGCCTTGGCTGTCACCCTGCGGATTGACTCACCCCATGGTGGCACATGTGACAGCAGTAGTGGCACCTCGAGGGAAAGCCACAGACTCATGTGTCAACGCGACACGTACCCTGACAGTACTGCTAAAACTCAGGAGAAGAGCAAGTGTGCATGTCTCCTCTCGAGACGAGGCCTGACTCCCCTGTGGACACTCCGGAGGGACTCAAGTCCCATGTCAGCACATTCAAGGGAACCTCAGGGTCCGACCGCAGCTCCAGATGAGCACTTAGGACCCGCCACCGACTGGAGAGGAATCCCGAGAGGTCCCTCGCCGTTCGCATGGAGACTTTCCTCTCCTGAGGCCACAAGAGCGGGCCCCGGAGGTCCCCGTCATAACTTGAGAAGCAACTGCTCAACTCGAGAAACACCAGGAGGTTCTCCCCTCCAGGCGTGTTCAGGTCTTTTTCCGCTGCCGCATGTCGAGGGAAATCACACCTTTGGTCTTGGACCTCGAACGTGTCCTTCACTCCCTTGCTGAAACTCAAGAAGTTCCCCGCCACATGAGACTCCACTCGAGAGGAATCCCGACGGTCCCGCCAAAACTCAAGAGGATCCCCGTTGTCCAATTCTCAGCTCGAGATGAGGGTTCCTTTCCCTGCTTCGTCGGGAAGGGATTCCCGGCGTTCCTGTTGCATCTCAGGAGGAGGTGCTCTCCACAGGAGAGTCGAGAGGAACTCCAGGGTTCGTGCCATCAGGCCACAAGTACCCAGAAGTCTCATTCCACTCCGGATGAATCTGATTTCCTTGCACTGCCTCGAATGTCACCCCGAGGATCGACTCACTCCATGGTGGCACGTGTGACAGCCCTGGTGGCACCTCGAGGGAAAGCCACAGATCCCTGTGCCAAGGCTACAGGAAGCCTGACACTGCTGCTACAGCTCAGGAGGAGAGCAGGCGTACATGTCTCCACACGAGACGAGGCGTGACTCCCCTGTGGAAACTCCGGAGGTACCCAAGTCCCATGTCAGCACTTTCGAGGAAACCTCCTGGTCGGGCCACAGCTCCAGACGAGGACATATTATCTGCCACCAACTGCAGAGGAATTCCGAGAGGTCCGTTGCCATTTGCACGGACATTGTCCTCTCCTGAGGCCACACGAGCGGATCCCTGAGGTCCCCATCATAACTCGAGAAGGACCTGCCACATCTCGAGAAACAAAAGAAGGTTCTCCATTTCTAGGAGCGTTGAGGCCGTTTTCTGCTGCCGCATGTCGAGGGAAATCACACCATCCCTCTTGGACCAGGAAAGGTTCCTTCATTCCCTTGCTGCGACTCAAGAAGTTCCCCGAAACACGCGCCTCCACTTGAGAGGAACCCGAAGGTCCCCCTACAACTCAAGAGGAGCCCCAATATCCCCTCCTCATCTCGACATAAGGTTCCTTTCCCTGCTTCGTCGGGAAGGGATTCCCGGCGTTCCCGTCGCATCTCAGGCAGAGGTGCACTCCACAGGAGAATCGAGAGGAACTTCAGGGATCGTGTCATCAGGCCACAAGTAACCAGAAGTCTCAATCCATTCCAGATGAACCTGATTTCCCTGCACTGCCTCGACTGTCCCCCCGAGGATCAACTCACCCCATGGTGGCACGTGTGACAGCCCTGGTGGTACCTCGAGGGAAAGCCACAAATCGCTGTGTCAACGTGACAGGACGCCTGACAGGGCTTCTACAGCTCAGGGGGAGAGCGGCCGTGCATGTCTCCAATCAAAACGAGGCCTGACTCCCCTGTGGAAACTCCGGAGGGACCGAAGTCCAACGTCAGCACTTTCAAGGAAATCTCAGGCTCCGGCCGCAACTCCAGACGAGGACTTAGGCCCCGCCACCGACTGGAGAGTAATCCTGAGCGATCCCTCGCCACTCGCACCGAGCCTGGCCTCTCCTGAGGCCACACGAGTGAGTCCGTGAGTTCCCAGTAGTAACTCGAGAAGGACCTGCCTCAACTCGAGAAACACCAGGAGGTTCTGCCTTCCAGGCACGTTCAGGCCGTTTTCTGCTGCCGCATGTTGAGGGAAACACACCTTCTCTCTTGGACCTCGAAAGGGTCCTTCACTCCCTTGCTGCGACTCAAGAAGTTCCCCAATACACGTGCCTCCACTCGAGAGGAATGCCGAGAGTCCCGCCACAACTCAAGAGGAGCCCCGTTGTCCCCTCCTCAGCTCAAGAGGAGGGTTCCTTTCTCTGCTTCATCGGGAAGGGATTCCTGGCATTCCCATCGCATCTCAGGAGGAGGTGCTCTCCACAGGAGAGTCGAGAGGAACTCCAGGGATCGTGCCATCAGGCCATAAGTACCCAGAAGTCCCAAAAAACACCAGATGAACCTGATTTCTGGGCCCTGCCTCGACTGTCACCCCGAGGAACGACTCATCGCATGGTGGCACTTGTGACAGCCCTGCTGGCAACTCAGGGAAAGGCACAGATCCCTGTGTCAACACGACAGGAAGCCTGACATTGCTGCTACAGCTCAGGAGGAGAGCTTGCGTGCATGTATCCACTCGAGACAAGGCCTGACTCCCCTGTGGACACTCTGCAGGGACCCAAGTCACATGTCAGCACATTCGGTGACACTTCTGGGTCCGGCCACAGCTCCGGACGAGTACATAGGGCCCGCCACTGACTAGAGAGGAATCCCGAGAGGTCCCTCACTATTCTCACGGAGACTGGCAGCTCCTGAGGCAACACGAGCCTGTCCCTGAGGTCCTCTTCGTAAATTGAGAAGGAAATGCCGGAACTCGAGAAACACCAGGAGGTTGTGCCTTCCAGGCGCGTTCAGGCCATTTTCCGCTGCTGCATGTTGAGGGCAATCACACCTTACCTCTTGGACCTCAAAAGGGTCCTTCACTCCCTGCTGCGACTCAAGAAGTTCACCGACACACGCGCCTCCACTCCCGAGGAATTCCCAGGGTCCCGCCACAACTCAAGAGGAGCTCCGTTGTCCCGTCTTAAGCTCGAGATGAGGGTTCTTTTCCCTGCTTCATCGGGAAGGGATTCCCCACATTCCTGTCGCATCTCAGGTGGAGGTGCTCTCCACAGGAGAGTTGAGAGGAACTCCAGGGATCATGCCATCAGGCCACAAGTACACAGAATTCTCAATCCTCTCCAGATGAACCCGATGTCCCTGCACTGCCTCGACTGTCACCCCGAGGATTGACTCACCCTATGGTGGCACATGGGAAAGCCCTGGTGGCACTTTGAGGGAAAGCAACATATCCCTGTGTCAACGTGACAGGAAGCCTGACAGTGCTGCTACAGATCAGGAGGAGAGAGGGCGTGCATGTCTCCACTCGAGACAAGGCCTGAATCCCCTATGGACACTCCGGAGGGACCCAAGTGCCATGTCAGCACTTTCGAGGAAACCTCAGGGTCCGGCCTCAACTCCGGACGAGGGCTTAGGACCCACCACCTAATGGAGAGGAATTATGAGAGGCCCTCGCCATTCGCACGGAACCTGGCCTCTCCTGAGGCCACATGAGCGGGTCCCTGAGGTCCCCGTCGTAACTTGAGAAGGGCCTGCCACCACTCGAGAAACACCAGGAGGTTCTCCCTTCCAGGCGCGTTGAGGCCCTTTTCTGCTGCCGCATGTTGAGGGAAATCACACCTTACTTCTTGGACTTTGCAAGGGTCCTTCACTCCACTGCTGTGACTCAATAAATTCCCCGACAAACGCACCTCAAGGCGAGAGGAACCCCGAGGTTCCCGCCACAACTCAAGAGGAGCCCCGTTGTCCCCTCCTCAGCTGGAGATGTGGGTTCCTTTCCCTGCTTCGTCGGGAAGGGATTCCCGGCATTCCCGTCGCATCTCAGGAGGAGGAGCGCTCCACAGGAGAATCGAGAAGAACTCCAGGGATCATCCCATCAGGACACAAGTACCCAGAAGTCTCAATCCACTCCAGTTGAACCAGATTTCCCTGCACTGCCTCGACTGACACCTCGAAGATCGACTCACTCCATGGTGGCACGTGGGACAGACCTAGTGGGACCTCGAGGGAAAGCCACAGACCCCTCTGTCAACACAACAGGAAGCCTGACAGTGCTGCTACAGCTCAGGAGGAGAGCGGGCGTGCATATTTCCACTCAAGACGAGGCATGACTCCCCTGTGGACACTCCGGAGGGACCCAAGTCCCATGTCAGCACTTTCGAGGAAAGCTCAGGGTCCGGCCGCAGCTGCAGACGAGGACTTAGGGCCCACAACCGATTGGAGAGGAATCCCGAGAGGTCCCTCGCCATTTGCACAGAGCCTGGCCTCTCATGAGGCCAAACGAGCAGGTTCCTGAGGGCCCTGTCGTAACTCGAGAAGGACCTGCTGCAACTCGTGAAACACCAGGAGGTTCTTCTTTCCAGGCGCTTTGAGGCCATTTTCTGCTGCTGCATGTTGAACGAAATCACACCTTCGCTTTGGACCTTGAAAGGGTCCTTCACTCCCATGCTGCGACTCAAGAAGTTCCCTGGCACAGGCGCCTCCAATGGACAGGAACCCCAAGGGTCCCGCCACAACTTAAGAGGAGTCCCGTTGTCCCCTCCTCAGCGCAAAATGAGGATTCCTTTCCGTGCTTCATCGGGAAGGGATTCGCAGCATTCCCATCGCATATCAGGAGGAGGTGCTCTCCACAGGAGAGTCTAGAGGAACTCCAGGGATCGTGCTATCAGGCCACAAGTACCCAGAAGTCTCAATCCACTCCAGATGAACCAGTTTTCCCTGCACTGCCTCGACTGTCACACCGAGGATCAACTCACACCATGGTTGCAGGTGTGACAGCAGTAGTGGCACCTCGAGGGAAAGCCACAGAATCACACCTTCCTTCTTGGTCCTTGAAAGGGTCCTTCACTCCCTTGCTGCGACTCAAGAAGTTCCCCGACACATGCGCCTCCACTCGAGAGGAACCCCGAGGGTCCCGTCACAACACCAGAGGAGCCCCTTTGTCCTCTCCTCAGCTCGAGATGAGGGTTCCTTTTTCATCTTTGTTGGGAAAGAATTCCCGGCGTTCCCGTCGCATCTCAGGAGGAAGTGCTCTCCACACAAGAGTCGAGAGGAACTCCTGAGATCGTGCCATCAGGCCACAGGTACCCAGAAATCTCAATCCAATGAAAGGGTCCTTCACTCCCTTGCTGAGACTCAAGAAGTTCCCCGACACATGCGCCTCCACTCGAGAGGAACCCCGAGGGTCCCGTCACAACAACAGAGGAGCCCCTTTGTCCCCTCCACAGCTCGAGATGAGGGTTCCTTTTTCATCTTTGTTGGGAAAGGATTCCCGGCGTTCCCATCGCATCTCAGGAGGAAGTGCTCTCCACACAAGAGTCGAGAGGAACTCCCGAGATCATGCCATCAGGCCACAGGTACACAGAAATCTCAATCCACTCCAGATGAACCAGATTTCCCTGCACTGCCTCTACTGTCACATCGAGGATCAACTCACCCCATGGTGGCACGTGTGACAGCCCTGGTGGCACACGAGGGAAAGCCACAGACCCCAGGTTCAATGCGACAGGAAGCCTGACAGTGCTGCTACAGCTCTGGAGGAGAGCGGGCGTGCATGTCTCCACTCGAGATGAGGCCTGACCACTCTGTGGACACTACAAAGGCACGCAAGTCCCATGCAGCACATTCGATCAAATCTCAGGTTCTGGCCGCAGCTCCAGACGCGGACCTAGGACCCGCCACCGACTAGAGAGGAATCCCGAGAGGTCCCTCGCCATTCGCATGGAGACGGGCCTCTCCTAAGGCCACACTAGCAGGTCCCTGAGGACCCCGTCGTAACTCAAGAAGGACGGGCTGCAACCCGAGAAACACCGGGAGGTTCTCCCTTCCAGGTGCGTTGAGGCCCTTTTCTGTTGCTGCATTTTGAGCGAAATCACACCTTCCTCTTGGACCTGGAAAGGGTCCTTCACTCCCTTGATGTGAATCAAGAAGATCCCCGACACACGCGCCTCCACTTGAGAGGAACCTCGAGGGTCCCGCCACAACTCAAGAGGAAGCCCGTTGTCCCCTCCTCAGCTCGAGATGAGGGTTCCCATCTCTTCTTCGTTGGAAGGGATTCCCGGCATTCCCGTCGCATCTCAGGAGGAGGTGCTCTCCACAGGAGAGTCGAGAGGAACTCCAAGGATCGTGCTATCAGCCCACAAGTACCAAGAAGTCTCAATCCACTCCAGATGCACCTGATTTCCCTGCACTGCCTCGACTGTCACCTCGAGGATCGACTAACCCCATGGTGGCACGTGTGAGAGCCCTGGTGGCATCTCGAGGGAAAGCCACAAATCCCTGTGTCAAAACGACAGCAAGCCTGACAGTGCTGCAACAGCTCAGGAGGAGAGCGGGCGTGCATGTCTCCACTCGAGATGAGGCCTGACCACAATGTGGACACTCCAGAGGGACCCAAGTCCCATGTCAGGACATTCGAGCAAAGCTCAAGTTCCGGCCACCACTCCAGACGTGGACCTAGGAACCGCCACCGACTAGAGAGGAACCCGAGAGGTCCCTCGCCATTCGCATGGAAACTGGCCTCTCATGAGGCCAAACGAGCAGGTTCCTGAGGTCCCCGTCGTAACTCTTGAAGGACCTGCTGTAACTCGTGAAACACCAGGAGGTTCTTCTTTCCAGGCGCGTTGAGGCCGTTTTCTGCTGCTGCATGTTGAACGAAATCACACCTTCGCTTTGGACCTCGAAAGGGTCCTTCACTCCCATGCTGCGACGCAAGAAGTTCCCTGACACAAAACACCAGGAGGTTCTTCTTTCCAGGCGCTTTGAGGCCATTTTCTGCTGCTGCATGTTGAACGAAATCACACCTTCGCTTTGGACCTTGAAAGGGTCCTTCACTCCCATGCTGCGACTCAAGAAGTTCCCTGGCACAGGCGCCTCCAATGGACAGGAACCCCAAGGGTCCCGCCACAACTTAAGAGGAGTCCCGTTGTCCCCTCCTCAGCGCAAAATGAGGATTCCTTTCCGTGCTTCATCGGGAAGGGATTCGCAGCATTCCCATCGCATATCAGGAGGAGGTGCTCTCCACAGGAGAGTCTAGAGGAACTCCAGGGATCGTGCTATCAGGCCACAAGTACCCAGAAGTCTCAATCCACTCCAGATGAACCAGTTTTCCCTGCACTGCCTCGACTGTCACACCGAGGATCAACTCACACCATGGTTGCAGGTGTGACAGCAGTAGTGGCACCTCGAGGGAAAGCCACAGATCCCTGTTTCAACGCGACAGGAAGCCTGACTCTGCAGCTACAGCTCAGGAGGAGAGCAGGCGTCCATGTCTCCACCCGAGATGAGGCCTGACCACCCTGTGGAAAATCTAGAGGGATCCAAGTCCCATGTCAGCACTTTCGAGCAAAGCTCATGTTCCGTCCGCAGCTCTAGACACGGATCGAGGACCCGCAACCGACTGGAGAGGAATACCGAGAAGTCCGTCGCCATTTGCACCGAGACGGGCCTCTCCTGAGGCCACTCGAGCAGGTCCCTGAGGTCCCTGTAATAACTCGAGAGGGACCTGCTGCAACTCGTCCCGGTCCGGCCACAGCTCCGGACGAGTACATAGGAACCACCACTGACTGGAGAGGAATCCCGAGAGGTCCCTCGCTATTCTCACGGAGACTGGCAGTTCCTGAGGCAACACGAGCCTGTCCCTGAGGTCCTCTTCGTAAATTGAGAAGGAAATGCTGGAACTCGAGAAACAGCAGGAGATTCTGCCTTCCAGGCGCGTTCAGGCCATTTTCCGCTGCCGCATGTTGAGGGCAATCACACCATCCCTCTTGGACCAGGAAAGGTTCCTTCACTCCCTTGCTGTGACTCAAGAAGTTCCCTAAAACACGCGCTTCCACTTGAGAGGAACCCGAGGGTCCCCCTACAACTCAAGAGGTACTGGCAGTTCCTGAGGCAACACGAGCCTGTCCCTGAGGTCCTCTTCGTAAATTGAGAAGGAAATGCTGGAACTCGAGAAACAGCAGGAGATTCTGCCTTCCAGGCGCGTTCAGGCCATTTTCCGCTGCCGCATGTTGAGGGCAATCACACCATCCCTCTTGGACCAGGAAAGGTTCCTTCACTCCCTTGCTGTGACTCAAGAAGTTCCCTAAAACACGCGCTTCCACTTGAGAGGAACCCGAGGGTCCCCCTACAACTCAAGAGGAGCCCCGATATCCCCTCCTCATCTCGACATAAGGGTTCCTTTCCCTGCTTCGTCGGGAAGGGATTCCCGGCGTTCCCGTCGCATCTCAGGCGGAGGTGCGCTCCACAGGAGAATCGAGAGGAACTCCAGGGATCGTGTCATCAGGCCACAAGTAACCAGAAGTCTCAATCCATTCCAGATGATCCTGATTTCCCTGCACTGCCTTGACTGTCACCCCGAGGAACGACTCACTGCATGGTGGCACTTGTGACAGCCCTGCTGGCAACTCGAGGGAAAGGCACAGATCCCTGTGTGAACGCGACAGGAAGCCTGACATTGCTGCTACAGCTCAGGAGGACAGCGGGCGTGCATATTTCCACTCGAGACGAGGCCTGACTCCCCTGTGCACACTCCGGAGGGACCCAAGTCCCATGTCAGCACTTTCGAGGAAACCTCAGGGTCCGGCCGCAGCTCCAGACGAGGACTTAGGGCCCACAACCGATTCGAGAGGAATCCCGAGAGGTCCCTAGCCATTTGCACGGAGCCTGGCCTCTCCTGAGGCCACACGAATGGTTCCCTGACGGCCCGTCATAACTCGAGAAGGACTTGCCACAACTCGAGTAAACCAGAATTTTTCCCTTCCAGGCACTTTGAGGCCCTTTTCCGCTGCCGCATGTCAAGGGAAATCACACCTTCCCTCTTGGACCTCCAAAGGGTCTTTCACTCCCTTGCTGCGACTCAATAATTACCCTGAAACACGAGCCTCCACTCGAAAGGATCCTGGATGGTCCCGCCACAACTCAAGAGGAGCCCCGTTGTCCCCTCTTCAGCTCGAGATGAGGGTTCCTTTCTCTGCTTCGTCGGGAAGGGATTCCTGGCATTCCCGTCGCATCTCAGGAGGAGGTGCTCTCCACACGAGAGTCGCGAGGAACTCCAGGGATCATGCTATCAGGCCACAGGTACCCAGAATTCTCAATCCACTCCAGAAGAACCAGATTTCCAAGAACTGCCTCGACTGTCACCCCCGGGATCGACTAACCCCCCATGGTGGCACGTGTGACACCTCTAGGGGCATCTCGAGGGAAAGCCCACAGATCCTTGTGTCAAAGCGAAAGCAAGCCTGACAGTGCTGCTACAGCTCAGGAGGATAGCGGGCGTGCATGTCTCCACACGAGATGAGGCCTGACCACCCTGTGGACACTCCAGAGGGACCCAAGTCCCATTTCAGTACGTTCGAGGAAACCTCAGGCTCCGGTCGCAGCTTCAGACGAGGACAGAAGACCCGCCATCGACTGGAAAGGAATCCTGAGAAGTCCCTCGACATTCGCACGTAGCCTAGCCTCTTCTGAGGCCACACGAGTGGGTCCCTGAGGTTCCCATCGTAACTCGAGAAGGACCTGCCGCAACTCGAGAAACACCAGGAGGTTCTCCCTTCCAGGCGCGTTGAGGCCCTTTTCCGCTGCCGCATGTCGAGGGAAATCACACCTTCCCTATTGGACCTCGAAAGGGTCCTTCACTCCCTTGCTGCGACTCAATAAGTTCCCTGACACACGCGCCTCCACTCGAAAGGAATCCGGAGGGTCCCACCACAACTCAAGAGGAGCCCCGTTGTCCCCTCCTCAGCGAGAGATGAGGGTTACTTTTCGTGCTTCGTCGCGAAGGGATTAGCAGTGTTCCCATCACATATCAGGAGGAGCTGCTCTCCACAGGAGAGTCGAGAGGAGCTCCAGGGATGGTGCCATCAGGCCACAAGTAATCAGAAGTCTCAATCCACTCCAGATGGACCTGATTTCCCTGCACTGCCTCGACTGTCACCCCGACGATCGACTCACCCCATGGTGGCACGTGTGACAGCCCTGGTGGCACCTCGAGGGAAAGCCACAGATCGCTGTATTAACGTGACAGGATGCCTGACAGGGCTTCTACAGCTCAGGGGGAGAGCGGCCGTGCATGTCTCCAATCAAAACGAGGCCTGACTCCCCTGTGGAAACTCCGGAGGTACCAAAGTCCCACGTCAGCACTTTCAAGGAAACCTCAGGGTCCGGCCGCAACTCCAGACGAGGACTTAGGCCCCGCCACCGACTGGAGAGCAATCCTGAGAGATCCCTCGCCACTCACACCGAGCCTGGCCTCTCCTGAGGCCACACGAGCGAGTCCGTGAGTTCCCAGTAGTAACTCGTGAAGGACCTGCCTCAACTCGAGAAACACCAGGAGGCTCTGCCTTCCAGGCGCGTTCAGGCCGTTTTCCGCTGCCGCATTTTGAGGGAAATCACACCTCCCCGCTTGGACCTCGAAAGGGTCCTTCACTCCCTTGCTGCGACTCAAGAAGTTCCCCGACACACGCGCCTACACTCGAGAGGAACCCCGAGGGTCCTGCCACCACGCAAGAGTAGCCCCGTTGTCCCCTCCTCAGCTCGAGATGAAGGTTCCTTTCTCTGCTTCATCTGGAAAGANAAGGATCGTGCTATCAGGCCACAAGTACCAAGAAGTCTCAATCCACTCCAGATGCACCTGATTTCCCTGCACTGCCTCGACTGTCACCTCGAGGATCGACTAACCCCATGGTGGCACGTGTGAGAGCCCTGGTGGCATCTCGAGGGAAAGCCACAAATCCCTGTGTCAAAACGACAGCAAGCCTGACAGTGCTGCAACAGCTCAGGAGGAGAGCGGGCGTGCATGTCTCCACTCGAGATGAGGCCTGACCACAATGTGGACACTCCAGAGGGACCCAAGTCCCATGTCAGGACATTCGAGCAAAGCTCAAGTTCCGGCCACCACTCCAGACGTGGACCTAGGAACCGCCACCGACTAGAGAGGAACCCGAGAGGTCCCTCGCCATTCGCATGGAAACTGGCCTCTCATGAGGCCAAACGAGCAGGTTCCTGAGGTCCCCGTCGTAACTCTTGAAGGACCTGCTGTAACTCGTGAAACACCAGGAGGTTCTTCTTTCCAGGCGTGTTGAGGCCGTTTTCTGCTGCTGCATGTTGAACGAAATCACACCTTCGCTTTGGACCTCGAAAGGGTCCTTCACTCCCATGCTGCGACGCAAGAAGTTCCCTGACACAGGCGCCTCCAATGGACAGGAACCCCAAGGGTCCCGCCACAACTTAAGAGGAGTCCCGTTGTCCCCTCCTCAGCGCGACATGAGGATTCCTTTCCGTGCTTCATCGGGAAGGGATTCGCAGCATTCCCATCGCATATCAGGAGGAGGTGCTCTCCACAGGAGAGTCTAGAGGAACTCCAGGGATCGTGCTATCAGGCCACAAGTACCCAGAAGTCTCAATCCACTCCAGATGAACCAGTTTGCCCTGCACTGCCTCGACTGTCACACCAAGGATCAACTCACACCATGGTTGCAGGTGTGACAGCAGTAGTGGCACCTCGAGGGAAAGCCACAGCCCCGGTTTCAACGCGACAGGAAGCCTGACTCTGCAGCTACAGCTCAGGAGGAGAGCGGGCGTCCATGTCTCCACCTGAGATGAGGCCTGACCACCCTGTGGACAATCTAGAGGGATCCAAGTCCCATGTCAGCACTTTCGAGCAAAGCTTATGTTCCATCCGCAGCTCTAGACGCAGATCGAGGACCCGCAACCGACTGGAGAAGAATACCGAGAAGACCGTCGCCATTTGCACCGAGACTGGCCTCTCCTGAGGCCACTCGAGCAGGTCCCTGAGGTCCCCGTAATAACTCGAGAGGAACCTGCTGCAACTCGAAAAACACCAGGATGTTCTCCCTTCCAGGCGCGTTGAGGGCATTTTCTGCTGCTGCATGTCGATTGAAATCACACCTTCCCTCTTGGACCTCCAAAGGGTCTTTCACTCCCTTGCTGCGACTCAATAAGTACCCTGACACACGCGCCTCCACTCGAAAGGAACCTGGACGGTCCCGCCACAACTCAAGAGGAGCCCCGTTGTCCCCTCTTCAGCTCGAGATGAGGGTTCCTTTCTCTGCTTCGTCGGGAAGGGATTCCCGGCATTCCCGTCGCATCTCAGGAGGAGGTGCTCTCCACACGAGAGT
>SJXQ01002055.1:410697-457743 GCA_006408695.1 Aepyceros melampus | reverse complement strand
AATCACAGCAGGATCCTCCATGATCCACCTCCCAGAATACTGGAAATAAAAGCAAAAATAAACAAATGGGATCAAATTAAAATTAAAAGCTTCTGCACAACAAAGGAAACTATAAGCAAGGTGAAAAGACAGCCTTCTGAATGGGAGAAAAGAATAGCAAATGAAGCAACTGACAAACAACTAATCTCAAAAATATACAAGCAGCTTATGCAGCTCAACTCCAGAAAAATAAATGACCCAACCAAAAAATGGGCCAAAGAACTAAATAGACATTTCTCCTAAGTTCATCTTTTTTAATTTAAACTACTCTCTGGATTTTTTTACACAGAATTTTTAACATTCTATTCAGTCAGTTTCAAAAAGACTCAAAGTCTTCAAAGGTTTATTAAAGTTTTTCAATATAATTTTTGCCATAGCATATGAAAAAAATATTCTTGCTTATCACACAATCACATAAGTCTATACAAATTCCTTTCATGGTTTTCTTTATTTTATATTATTTTTATTAAATTAAAATAATTTGTCATATACAAAAGTTCTAGTTTCCCTTATTTCCAAAATATTAATCACTTTGCTGAGTGACATTAATAACTAAACAATTCATTTTTTTTTTTTTTTTTGCTATAGAAAGCTACTTTGTCTCTTCATTCACCCTCATACCATTTACCTCGGCCTATCTGCCCCATTCTACTGTCTACTAATGAAAGTAAGTGAAAAGTGATAATCATTGGCCCACCAGGCTCCTCAGTCCATGGAATTCTCCAGGCAAGAACACTAGAGTGGGTAGCAATTCCCATTCTACAGGGGATCTTTATGACCCAGGGGATTGAACAGGGGACTCCTGAGTTTCAGGCAGATTCTTTACTACTCGAGTATAAGGAATCTATTACATCATAAAATATTACTTTATTTTTCCAATTAATCAACTCACTGAGTCCTTATGTCACTTTTTGTAGATTTTCAGATACTCATGAAGTCTAAAAGTTATATACAAAATACAAATCCATTCAGTAGCTCAGTCGGTCTGGTTCTTTGTAATCCCATGGACTGCAGCATGCCAGGCCTCACTGTCCATCACCAACTCACGGAGTTTACTCAGACTCATGACCATTGAGTCAGTGATGCCATCTTACCACTTCATCCTCTGTCATCCCCTTCTCCTCCTGCCTTCAATCTTCCCCAGCATCAGGGTCTTTTCAAATGAGTCAGTTAATCACATCAGGTGGCCAAATATTGGAGTTTCAGCTTTAGCATCAGTCCTTCCAAAGAATATTCAGGATTGATTTCCTTTAGAATGGACTGATTGGATCTTCTTGCAGTCCAAGGGACTCTCAAGAGTCTTCTCCAACACCACAGTTCAAAAACATCAATTCTTTGGTACTATTAAATAGATTTTCATGACCCAGAATAATATCAAATATAAATAAATCACATTCATTTTTTTCCTTTCTCATAGTTATATCTCTATTCTTAATTGCTTTTGGTAAGTGTCATAATTATTAGATGTTCTTCCAAAACATGTATAGTGTTACTGATGAACATTCTTTTAGAATTCCTTGTTTTAACACTTATGATTCAACTATTCTTATAACATAATGTNATTTTTTTTTTTTTTTTTTGGTGGCAAGGAACAAAACGCCTCTGATAATAGTTGATACAGGAGAAAAATATTTTAAGCAAGTGAAGAATTGTGAGTTCATCCATTTATTAACTCAGTCATTCAACAAATATTTATGCATGGTATATTATGTTCAGGAAATTGGGCTAGAAGACATAGAAATGAATAAGAGACATAGAATTGAAAAAGACAATAAACCTTGCCTTCACGGAGCTCACATTTAATAAGGGAAGAAGTGAGCACATCTATGTTTTATCATCTATTATTTTAAGAAAAAGTCTACCCTTGATTCAATATCTTTTAGATACAGCCCAATTTATCTTCTTTCTGTTACAGCAGCTTTCTCAAATATATTATTTATACTTACTCTATTTGCTTTCTAATCTATAGGTTTCTTTCAGTTAATTTTATTCAAATATCTGTTTCCATCTACTTAACAGATTTTTTTTTTTTTTTTAAGCCCAGTGACTAATAGCTCCTTCTTTGGCAAAGTCAACTGTTTTACTTTACCTCTAAACAGACTTTATTTCCTTGGGCTCCAAAATCACTGTGGATGGTGACTGCAGCCATGAAATAAAAAGACACTTGCTCCTTGGAAGAAAAGTTATGACAAACTGAGACAGTGTATTAAAAAGCAGAGACATCACTTTGCTGATAAAGGTCAGTACAGTCAAAATTATGGTTTTTCCAGTAGTCATGTACAGATGTGAGAGTCAGATCATAAAGAAGGCTGAGCACCAAAGGATTGATATCTTCACACTGCAGCTCTAAAAAAGACTCTTGAGAATCTGCTGGACTGCAAGAAGATCAGACTAGTTAATCCTAAAAGAAATCAACCCTGAATATTCATTGGAATGACTGATGCTGAAGTTGAAGCTGCAATACAATACTTTGGCCACCTGATGTGACGAAGAGCTGACTGACTGAAAAGGACCCTGATGGTGGGAAAGATTGAAGGCAAAAGAAGACGAGGGCAGCAGAGGACGAGGTGGTTAGACAACATCATCAACTCAATGGACATGAATGTGAGCAAACTCTGGGAGGAAGTGAAGGATGGGAAACCTGAGTGCTGCAGTCCCTGGGGTCACTAGGAGTCGAACATGATTTAGGGAGTGAACAACAACAACAACTATAGTTGATTTACTATGTTTTGCTAGTTTCTGGTGTACAGAAAAGTGATGCAATTTTATATATATATATATATATATATATATTAAAGAAATCAACCCTGAATATTCATTGGAATGACTGATGCTGAAGTTGAAGCTGCAATACAATACTTTGGCCACCTGATGTGACGAAGAGCTGACTGACTGAAAAGGACCCTGATGGTGGGAAAGATTGAAGGCAAAAGAAGACGACGGCAGCAGAGGACGAGGTGGTTAGACAACATCATCAACTCAATGGACATGAATGTGAGCAAACTCTGGGAGGAAGTGAAGGATGGGAAACCTGAGTGCTGCAGTCCCTGGGGTCACTAGGAGTCGAACATGATTTAGGGAGTGAACAACAACAACAACTATAGTTGATTTACTATGTTTTGCTAGTTTCTGGTGTACAGAAAAGTGATGCAATTTTATATATATATATATATATATATATATCAGTTCAGTTCAGCCACTCAGTTGTGTCCGACTCTTTGCGACCCCATGAATCACAGCACACCAGGCTTCCTTGTCCATCACCAACTCCTGCAGTTCACCCAAACTCACATCCATCAAGTCAGTGATGCCATCCAGCCATCTCATCCTCTGTCGTCCCCTTCTCCTCCTGCCCCCAATCCCTTCCAGCATCACAGTCTTTTCCAATGAATCAATTCTTTGAATGTGGTGGCCAAAGTACTGGAGTTTCAGCTTTAGCATCATTCCTTCCAAAGAACACCCAGGACTGATCTCCTTTAGAATAGATTGGTTGGATCTCCTTATAGTCCACGGGACTCTCAAGAGTCTTCTCCAATAATAATTTTTTATATTTTTCTCACTTTTGTTTTATTACAGGATTTTGACTATAGTTCCCTATGCTATACAGTAGGTCCTTGTTGTCTGTCTATTTTATATATAGCAGTTTGTGTCTGTTAATCACAAACTCCTAATTTATCCTTCTCCCACCACGTTTCCTCTTTGGTAACCAAAAATTTGTTCAATATGTATGTGAGTTTGTTTTGTAAATAGGTTTATTTGTATATCTTAGAGTCCACATATACATGATATCATATGGCATTTGTTAGACTACATTTTTTGAAGTACCTATAATTAAAGCAATCATTCAGAAGGAAAATTTGTATCTGGGCATGCTTAAAGATGAAAACTGAAGTTTTCCAGAATTATGCTGACTTCCTATTTCTACTTTTTTGATTAATGCTTAATATTTTATTAAATTTGTCATGTAATTGACTTTTCTCTGTTAATCTGTATAAAATAATATTAAAAAATCATTGTCATGAAAACCTAATTATTTAATTAATCTTTTGACAACTTTAAATATAATTTTCAATTTTATAGACTATAATAGAGAAGTGTCAGAAAAGGCAATGGCACCTCACTCCAGTACTCTTGCCTGGAAAATCCCATGGACAGAGGAGCCTGGTAGGCTACAGTCCATGGGGTTACTAAGAGTCAGGCACGACTGAGCGACTTCACTTTTGCTTTTCACTTTCATGCATTGGAGAAGGAAATGGCAACTCACTTCAGTGTTCTTGCCTGAAGAATCCCAGAGACAGTGGGCCCCCGTCTATGGGGTCACAGAGAGTCAGACACAACTGAAGCGACTTAGCAGCAGCAGAGAAGTGTATAAACATTTATATAGAAGAACCAAAATAAACTTCTAAGCAGCCGTAGTGTGCTAATACCTTATTCTTAGGGGAGATACTATGTGATTATTTGCCACTACTCTGGGTGATTGCTGTACTAGAATATATAGTCAAACTCATTTACCCAGTGTCCTAGGGAGAGTGGTATTCTTTTGTTGTGTCTTTTTGATGGGACTTAACTTGACATGTCTGACACTGAGTTGAGTAACACCTGTTGGGATTTGAAAATCCTTTCACAACAGGCACAATTTTTCTATGCATAGGCTGGGAGAACTAGGATGGGCTCAGAGTAAGAAGATTTAAGAATTGTAGGTTTGGAAAGGAATAAATTGAAGAAAGAATGTTAGTATGCATTATGACTGCCTTTTGTTCTAAATTCTAATTCAATGAAAATCAATTTGTTCATACTAAGTGGATAAATGAGGCTATAACTAGTAGATTTAAAAGGCATTTCAAGGAATATATTAAAAACAAATTAATTTAGCTTACAATTCAATCATCACTTATTTCAAAGATTAAATAACAGGATCAGTTCAGTTCAGTTCAGTTGTTCAGTCGTGTCCGACTCTTTGCGACCCCATGAATCACAGCACGCCAGGCCTCCCTGTCCATCACCAACTTCTGGAGTTCACTCAGACTCACGTCCATCGAGTCAGTGATGCCATCCAGCCATCTCATCCTCTGTTGTCCCCTTCTCCTCCTGTCCCCAATCTGGCCCAGCATCAGAGTCTTTTCCAGTGAGTCAACTTTTCACATGAAGTGGCCAAAGTACTGGAGCTTCAGTTTTAGCATCATTCCTTCCAAAGAAATCTCAGGGCCGATCTCCTTCAGAATGGACTGGTTGGATCTCCTTGCAGTCCAAGGGACTCTCAAGAGTCTTCTCCAACACCACACTTCAAAAGCATCAATTCTTCGGGGCTCAGTCTTCTTTACAGTCCAACTCTCACATCCATACATGACTACTGGAAAAACCATAGCCTTGACTAGACGGACCTTAGTCGGCAAAGTAATATCTCTGCTTTTGAATATTCTATGTAGGTTTGTCATAACTTTTCTTCCAAGGAGTAAGCATCTTTTAATTTCATGGCTGCAGTCACCATCTGCAGTGATTTTGGAGCTCAGAAAAATAAAGTCTGACACTGTTTCTTCATCTATTTCCCATGAAGTGATGGGACTGGATGCCATGATCTTCGTTTTCTGAATGTTGAGCTTTAAGCCAACTTTTTCACTCTCCTCTTTCACTTTCATCAAGAGGCTCTTTAGTTCCTCTTCACTTTCTCCTATAAGAGTGGTGTCATCTGCATATCGGAGGTTATTGATATTTCTCCCAGCAATCTTGATTCCAGCTTGTGTTTCTTCCAGTCCAGCATTTCTCATGATGTATTCTGCATATAAGTTAAATAAGCAAGGTTCTTTAAGCCAACTTTTTCATTCTCCTCTTTCACTTTCATCAAGAGGCTTTTTAGTTCATCTTCACTTTCTGCCATAAGGGTGGTGTCATCTGCATATCTGAAGTTATTGATATTTCTTCCGGCAATCTTGACTGCCGCATGTGTTTCTTCCAGTCAAGCGTTTCTCATGATGTACTTTGCATATAAGTTAAATAAGCAAGGTGACAATATACAGCCTTGACGTACTCCTTTTCCTATTTGGAACCAGTCTGTTGTTCCATGTCCAGTTCTAACTGTTGCTTCCTGACCTGCATACAGATTTCTCAAGAGGCAGGTCAGGTAGTCTGGTATTCCCATCTCACTCAGAATTTTCCACAGTTTATTGTGATCCACACAGTCAAAGGCTTTGGCATAGTCAATAAAGCAGAAATAGATGTTTTTCTGGAACTCTCTTGCTTTTTTGATGATAGTATAATATTAATGCCAAATCTTATAATATTGTTTATATATTGTTGATGTACTTCTGGTATGCTAGTGAATCTTAGTGATCTTTATCTCCCTTCCTTAATTTATAAAGCCAGTCTTCCTCTCTGATTTATAGAAAAGCCAAAAACTGTATCTACATTTTTTATTTAAATCAGGGGAAAGAAACTATCTTGCCTTTTCTTCTATTGCATCAGTATAGATTTTCCCATTGTATATTCATTTGTACCACAATATTGTCCCTCACTTCTTTTCAAGGATTATCTATATAGTAATACATCCCATCCCCCTAAACTTGGCCACTCACTTCCTTTCCAGTCACTAATGTTTGTAGCCCTTTCAATCTATGGAATCTTTTGTTTCATTTATAAACCTTCCATACAGAAAATATCAATTTATATTTTATAAAATATTTCTTTCAAAAAATAATTTCTAAATAAAAATATAGTAAACTATTACAATCATATTAAGGTTATCAGCAGGAATTATTTTTACAGTCATATTTTTCTGAACATGCCAATCAATTTCCTCATAACAACCCTCACAAATCCTGTTCTACTCATTATCATTCCAGTAAGATTTTGATTCAAAAAATTTTAATGACATGATATTAATTGACATAAATATAATCCAATTCACACAAATATAACAATGCTACAAATACTGGATAACAGGACACAATGGGTATAAGAATATTTCTAGGCTTTAGGCAAAGTAAAATATGGATAGATACATGTAGAGTGTTACTTGTTTTATAGAACATAAAGGAAATATCAGTCAGTTGTTTGCCACACAAAGATATTCATCTACATAGCACAAAAAAAGACGAAACTCACGTCTGCATTCTTATATGTGTTCATCTCATCTAAAATCCAGTCACAATGTGAACACAAAGCCAGGATATGAGCACTCATAATCCCTGAAAGCAAACATCTGCACAACAGGCAGGGTCAATGACCCAGGAATAAGCATACATATGGCAATGAAAATTACATTGGACACCACTCCTTTCTTTCAGTAGCAGAAGAAACACCAGGAATCTGTATGACATAAATTTTATTGGAAAAAAAATCTCTTTTAAACAACAGTCATTAAATTTATAGACTGATATTATTTCCCACCCAGGCAGAAGCAAAAGCACCTATTTATAAGCCAGAAAATTGCCCACTAAATTAGATAATGTGCATGTACTGATGGGATTTCAAGGTTAGCACTGATTATAATTTGAAATCTCCTTAATTCTACGGTTTAACTTAGGCTCTGGTACCAAGAGTAACGAAATGAAGTATATTTAGTTCCAAAATTGAATTTTTTAAAGAAAAGAAGAAATAGAGTGATATGTAATAGATAACATAAAAGATAATATGGAGATGCATTAGATGCACTCACTTAAATTTTCAATATTTCAATTTGTGGTAATTAGATATAAGATAGGCAGATATTATTTTAGCATTACATATGAAATAAGGCTTTGAAGAAAAAATAAGATAAAAGGTATTATTTAACATGTATATAGTATATGTGTGTGTTGTACCTATATTTTTTCAGATGCTCCCAAAATAGAAGGAAGGTATGAATTTTAAAACTATGTTGAAATTATGGCATTTGAATAAGGTCTTTAGGGAGGTGAAGAATTCCATCAGTCAAGGAAATGAGGAATAATCTGTAAGACTATGACTCTGTCATCTAGAGTAATATCTTAAAACATAAAAAAGACAGTTATTCAAGCTTTCATTTTAGGAATATCTAAGAAAAGAATAACTAATTTGATAATTTATATAGTCATGATTCAAAATACTTTTAGCAGGTTGGCATACTACATAAGATGAGTGATAGAGACTTAGAGAAATATATTCAAGTTTTGCATTTAAATTACAGTACCGCTGATGGAAAGCTCACTATTTAATTGTATTATCTTAATACTTTGATAGAAAATTAAAGTGATCCAAAATCTGATTCTCTGCCTTTGGCTATAGATATAAATGGAGGAGTATTGGTTTTGTTTTCAAATATTTGAAAGGAATATCATGCCTAATAAGGCATGTGTTCATGTTTTATATCCTCCAAACCCTGAAAATAAAGGCACTTGCTAAAATGGTAGAAAATAAAGTTATTGCTCTCTATAACTGTTTGTCAAAAATCATACAGTTATGAAATTTAATTGTGAGCTTTCCACTGTCATGTGCACATAGACAGATAATTTTCCTAGAATTCATGTTGTTAACATTAGTAAGTAATTTATAACATATACTAAATTGAACAGCTTCATGAAAAAACAAACCACTGGGTTTTCTTTATTTTTTGTTTCTTTTTTCTTACTAATCTCTCTTGCCTAGATTAATATCTGAAACAAAACAGACCTTGGTAAATATTGATTAAAAGAATGCATGAATAAGATAAGAAATAGTTATAATTAAACTACACAATTCTTATAAATTACATATTCAATTTATGCCTATAGAATAAATGTATGATATTAAAAATGTCTTCCAAATATATTTTTCTCTTCTGTTATATTTTATAGCCTCAAATAAATATTTCAAAAACATACTATATGAATAAAGCTTATATATAAGATACTACATGAACAAAGATTGATTTCAGGTATTTTCCATTTTGGAAAAACAAATACTAGGGATCTTTAGATAACAGTCAAATTAGCCTTTGGTGAATTGATTCAACTATTTAACAATAATTACTTTTATTTTCAATGTTTTTCTTATTAGGCAGTTTGAATGTCAGTAATTTAAGATATAATACATTTTAAATGAAACAAGAAACCAGATGGTACTCATCTGAAATAGATAATTTCAACCACAGAACAGATTGATAAGAACTGTATAAATTAATATAAAAGGAGTAAACGAAAATACTTTTAGACCTTTGTTTCACTAGGTGACAATCTCTTAAATAACCAAAGGAATCTACCACATTAAAAAAGACTCATTAGGTAATGCTCAGGGCTTCCTTGGTGGCTCAGAAGGTAAACACTCTGCCTGCAATGCAAGAGATCTGGGTTCAGTCTCTGGGTTGGGAAGATCCACTGGAGGAGGGCATGGCAATCCACTCCAGTATTCTTGCCTGGAGAATCCCCATGGAAAGAGGAGCCTGGCAGGCTACTACAGTTCATGGGGTCACAAAGAGTAGGACATAACTGAGTGACTAAGCACACACACGTTATGCTTTATAAAAACCACTAATTTTCACTGCTTTGTCACTCAAGTGGAAACTTTCATTAAAAACATCCAGTACACTGGTAACTATAAAACGTTTTATTTATTCTTTAAGTTTTCTGCTTGTCACTTTTGCAATTAAGGACATATGAAAGCTGTTCTGATACAGTTACATTTTTCTGGCTTTCTAACCATTTATTTTCTTTTTCTCTATCTTTTCAATGATGTTGCTCTTCCCTTACCTCCCTAAGTCTTTTCTGTCATTCACTCATTTTACTAAACCTTATTGGGTGCAAATAGCATACCATAAATGTATTAGACATTGAGAATAAAAATAACTAATGTATGGTTTCTGAGTTCAGACAAGTATGGAATGCAGAAAATAAAACCAGTGTTTAATAGGGAGCTTGTTATGAAACACTGGGTGATACAGAAATACAGGATCAGAGACTACAATAAAGATGTCTACTTAAAAAAAAAAGCTTTCTGACATATAAAGATAAAAACTGAGCTAGCAAAGTTAAGGAATAAATGAAAACAAATGGTCTATATGCAATTGTCAACATAAGTATTTAAGGAGACAGAGCACAAAATCATATTGTAAAGGTTACTAGAAATCATAGTGATTACTGACAGCCCCAAGCCACAGAAGGAGGAAAGTCATAAGACCTACACAGATGGGGGTAATCTGTATTAAATAATTACACTAGCAAAAGAGAGAAAAGAAGTTTACCTGCAGAAAAATTTGGTTTGGTCAGAAAAATGGAGAGATTTCCTGGATGATGGTCTCACCTTGTAAAGTGTACTGTAGTGTGTGTGTGTGTGTGTGTGTGTGTGTGTGTGTAGAAAAAAAGATACCTGTTAAAAGTGAACTTGGTGTGAGTATGAAGAACTGGATGAGAATGGTTGCTGATCAAGACTCCTGAGAATGATTGGGAGGTAGTAGTGAATGACATGGAGAAGGCAATGGCACCCCACTCCAGTACTCTTGCCTGGCAAATCCCATGGACGGAGGAGCCTGGAAGGCTGCAGTCCATGGGGTCGCCAAGAGTCAGACACGACTGAGCAACTTCACTTTCACTTTTCACTTTCATGCATTGAGAAGGAAATGGCAACCCACTTCAGTGTTCTTGCCTGGAGAATCCCAGGGATGGGGGAGTCTGGTGGGCTGCTGTCTATGGGGTCGCACAGAGTTGGACATAACTGAAGTGACTTAGTAGAAGTAGTAGTAGTAGTAGTGAATGACAACTGAAACTGGGAATAAGTACTGGTGTTTATTTGAACAACTGTATGTTTTCCTTCAGCAATGGTCAGGAGTTTAGTATTAAGGGAGAGAAATCATAAAATTGGAATTATCTAGAGGGGTGCTTTGAGGTTGGGAATATTGCAAGTGTAGAGTATGGAGATAGGTTAGATTAATGATAGGAGTGGTTATAGGTGTACTGGGAAGGACTTAAAATACTGAATGGATTGATTCAACGGGGTCGGGGAAGAAAAATGTTGATAGTCTCATAGTAGTAAAGAACAACTTCTTGATAAATAAAAACATCTGGGATCTTTAAAGTGTTTCTCCATTCTCTAATATTACATTAGTTGGCAAGTTTTATCAGATTTTCTTTAAAATATCTCTAGCACATCTTTACTGTCTAGACAGTAATTTTTTATTCAATTTTTGCAAAACTGTCATGAATTTCAGGGGGCATCACTGACCACAGAACCTTTCTACTCAATACAACCCTCGGTCTACTTCCTTCTATTTCAGTGACAGATTCAAGATCAGCATATATAATAAAATCCTAGCCTGCCACTGACCTTATCAAAACAGATCTCTATTCAAATATTATTATAACTTTTTTTTCTAAACTCAATTGAAGATTTGAACCACATTTCCTTTAATGATAATACCTTCACCTGGGCACTGTGATCACATTTTACTGAACATTAAGGATATTCTTCTATTATGTGCTGATAACTCCATCACAAAACACTTTTTATACTCTGAAGCATTGCTTCTATATTACATGCTAACAGGTATATTTTTCCTAAAAATATGTCACTCAAAATCCAACTGCATTAGGCTTAATGGTTTCAGTTGCAGTTATAATTTTCCCAGTATATTTTAACTATATACCACAGTGCCTCAAAGTGTTTCATAGCAAGTTTCTAATCTGCCCTTGCTCTGCTCATTCTATGAAGTGAAGTGAACTCGCTTAATTATGTCTGACTCTTTGTGACCCCATGGACCATAGCCTGCCAGGTTCCTTCATCCATGGAATTTTCCAGGCAAAGATACTGGAGTGGGTTGCCGTTTCCTTCTCCAGATCTTCCCAACCCAGGGATCGAATCGGGACTGCCGTACCGCAGGAAGACTCTTTACTGTCTAAGCCACCAGGCAAGTCCCCAAGTTCATTTTGTAGTAACCAGCAAATATTTAAATGTAGTGTTACCATCTGTTTTCCACACCTACACAAGGAAGTGAAATGCACTTGAACAAACATGCTTTTTAGAGGGCTAGCTGGCTCCTTACTAACCAAGCTTCTTTGTGAGGCCAGGATAAATCAAGGGTCCTTGTGACACACATAAGTGCTCTAGAAGTCAGAATTAATGACTAGAGCAGGTTTAGATTTCTCAGTTATCCTGTGGTAAATTGTTATTTATCCTTAAAACATTTTTGCACAGGCCTAAACATCATTTCAGTAATTAAAAAGGATATTAACTATAGTTGCCATTAAACTATCTTTATGCTAGGTTATTAAAGTTTCTTGGATCTATTTTATAAAAAAAAAAATTACTTTGCTGATACACACATATTGTAACATGGCAAATCTTGATGACCTGTCAGAAGTGACCAAAGTTTATGTTACACAAGGACTGGAGTCTGGAAAATATTATAACTGTAGAAAAGTCCCTGGATTGAATCTTGTCCCACCTATCTTAAGTAACCAATTTATAGCACTGAGAGAACTCTTCAGTTCTCTGGTTCTATTTCTCTAATCAAAGAATGAATTAATTATAACATTAGATTTGAGATAATAATAAGGTTTTTATCATTCAATTTGTTAATATGGTGTATCACATTGATTTACTTGTGAATATGAATCCTTGCACCCCTTGGATAAAGCCCATTTGGTCACGATGTATGATTTTTTAACATGTTGTTGGATTCTGTTTGGTAGAATTTTGTTGAGGATTTTTGCATCTATTTTCACCTGTGATATTGGCTTGTAGTTTTCTTATTTTGTGGCATCTTTGCCTGGTTTTGGTATTAGGAGTGATGGTGGCCTCATAGAACGAGTTTGGGAGTTTACCTTCCTCTGCAATATTCTGGAAGAGTTTGAGTAGCATAGGTGTTAGCTCTTCTCTAAATTTTTGGTAGAATTCACCTGTGAAGCCATCTGGTCCTTCGGTTTTGTTGTTGGAAGACTTGATTACAGTTTTGATTTCCATGCTGGCGATAGGTCTGTTAAGATTTTATATTTCTTTCTGGTTCAGTTTTGGAAGTTTATACTTTTCTAAGAATTTTTCCATTTTTTCCAAGTTGTCCATTTAATTGGCATATAATTGCTAATAGTAATCTCTTATGATCTTTTGTATTTCTGTGTTGTCTGTTGTTTTCTCCACTTTCATTTCTAATTTTATTGATTTGATTCTTATCCCTTTTTTTCTTGATGAGGCTGGCTAATGGTTTGTCTGTTCTATTTATCTTCTCAAAGAACCAGCTTTTAGTCTTGTTGATTTTTACTAGAGTCTCCTTCATTTATTTTTCATTTATGTCTGCTCTGTTTTTTATTTCTTTCCTTCTACTAACTTTGGGGTTCTTTTTCTTTTTTTCTAGTTCCTTTAGTTGAGCTTAAAAGCTCAACATTCAGAAAATGAAGATCATGGCATCTGGTCCCATCACTTCATGGGAAATAGATGGGGAAACAGTAGAAACAGTGTCAGACTTTATTTTGGGGGGCTCCCAAAGCACTGCAGATGGTGACTGCAGCCATGAAATTAAAAGAGGCTTACTCCTTGGAAGAAAAGTTATGACCAACCTAGATAGCATATTCAAAAGCAGAGGCATTACTTTGACGACTAAGGTCCGTCTAGTCAAGGCTATGGTTTTTCCTGTGGTGATGTATGGATGTGAGAGTTTGACTGTGAAGAAGGCTGAGCACCGAAGATTGATGCTTTTGACCTCTGGTGTTGTAGAAGACTCTTGAGAGTCCCTTGGACTGCAAGGAGATCAAGCCAGTCCATTCTGAAGGAGATCAACCCTGGGATTTCTTTGGAAGGAATGATGGTAAAGCTGAAACTCCAATACTTTGGCCACCTCATGCGAAGAGTTGACTCATTGGAAAAGACCCTGATGCTGGGAGGGATTGGGGGCAGGAGGAGAAGGGGACGACTGAGGATGATTTAGCTGGATGGCATCACAGACTCAATGGATGTAAGTCTGAGTGAACTCTGGGAGATGGTGATGGACAGGGAGGCCTGGCGTGCTGCGATTCACGGGGTCACAAAGAGCTGGACACAACTGAGCAACTTAACTGAACTTAGTTGTAAAGTTAGGATGTTTATTTGATGTTTCTCTTGATTGAGGTAGGGCTTGTATTGCTATGAACCTCCCTCTTAGTACTGCTTGTACTATATCCCATAGGTTTGGGTTGTTGTGTTTTCATTTGTTTCTATGCATATTTTGATTTCCTTTTTGATATCTTCTGTGATCTGTCAGTTATTCAGAAGCATATTGTTTAGCCTCCATAGTTTTTTTGATAGTTTTTTTTTTCCTGTAGTTGGCATCTAATCTTACTGCATTGTGATCAGAAAAGATACTTGAAATGATTTCAAATTTTTTAAATTTACCATGGCTAGATTTATGGCCAAGGATGTGATCTATCCTAGAGAATGTTCCATGTGCACTTGAGAAAGAGGTGAAATCCATTGTCTTTGGGTGAAATGCCCTGTAGATATCAATTAGGTCTAACTGATCTATTCTATCATTTAAAGCTTGTGTTTCCTTGCTAATTTTCTGTTTGGTTGATCTATCCATAGGTGGGTGTAGGGTATTAAATTCCCCCACTATTATTGTGTTACTGTTTATTTCCCCTTTCATATTTGTTAGCACTTGCCTTAAGTGTTGAGTTGCTCCTATGTTGGGTGCATATATATTTATAATTGTTATATCTTCTTGTTGAATTGATCCTTGATCATTATGTAGTATCTTTCTTTGTCTTTTATCACAGTCTTTATCTCAAAGTCTATTTGCTCTTGTATGAGTATTGCTACTCCTGCTTTCTCTTGGTCCCCATTTGGATGAAATATCTTTTTCTAGCCCTTCACTTTCAGTCTGTATGTGTACCTAGGTTTGAGGTGGGTTTGGTCAGAATGGCCATCAAAAACTCTACAAACAATAAATGCTGGAAAGGGAGTGGAGAAAAGGGAACCCTTTTACACTGCTGGTGGGAATGTAAACTAGTACAGCCATTATAGAAATCAGTGTGGATATTCCTTAAAAAACTGGAAATAGAACTTCCCTATGACCCAGTAGTCCCACTGCTGGGCATACATACCAAGAAAACCAGAACTGAAAGAGACACATGTACTCCAATGTTCATTGCAAAACTGTTTACAATAGCTAGGACATGGAAGTAACCTAGATGTCCATCAGGAGATGAATGGATAAGGAAGTTTGGTACATATACACACAACTGAGTAATATTACTCAGCCATTAAAAAGAATACATCTGAGTCATGTCTAATAAGGTGGATGAAATTGGAGCCCATTATACAGAGTGAAGTAAGTTAGAAAGAGAAACAACAATACAGTGTATTAACAAATATACATGGAATTTAGAAAGACAGTAATAACAAACTTATATGCAAGACAGCAAAAGAGACACAAATGTAAATAACAGACTTTGGGACTATGTGGGAGAGGGGGAGGGTGGGATGATCTGAGAGAATAGCATTGAAACGTGTGTATTACTGTATGTAAAATAGATGACCAGTGCAAGTTCAATGCATGAAGGAGGGAACACAAAGCTGGTGCTTTGGGACAACCCAAAGGGATGGGGTGGGGAGGGAGGTGTGTTAGGGTTTCAGGAGGGGTGACACATGTACACCCGTGGCTGATACATGTCAATGTATGGCAAAAACTACCACAGTATTGTAAAGTAATTAGCCTCCAATTAAAATAAAATTTTTAAATGTATAATTGAAAACAATCCTGTTCTCAACTTCTATCATGTCAATATTTCACAACTGTTAAACTAGTAATTATTCAGATGATAGAGAGAAATAACAGATTGCAGTTAGAAATTATTCTTTGAGTTTTCATACAAGGCATACTTTTGTCTGCACTTCAGTCCCAAAAGGAATTCACGTTCTCTTCATCATACTCATGGCTCAGTCATGTCCAACTCTTCGCAACCCCATGGACTACAGCCTGCCAGACTCTGCTGTCCATGTAATTTTCCAGGCAACAGTACTGCAGCAGGTTGCCATTTCCTACTCAAGGGATCTTCCCAATCCAGGGATTGAACCATCACTTGTTTTATCTCCTGCACTGGCAGGTGGGTTCTTTACCACTAGCACCACCATTCTCCCCTTAGGCTCCATTCAACATTGTGCAATCTAGAGTGGATAATAGTGGACCTTCTGAAAAGCATATGTTACAGGGAGTGTAGTCTATACAAAATTATAACTAGTATCAAACATAGATTACTTAACACAGTTATCACCCAATGGCTTTCAAAACAGTAATAACAAGACAGATCATGTGATAATTCAGAACAGCCTCATCTCACTTTTTACCTGTGATCTTCCAAATTAATTTCATTTGTAAGGTATATTGCTGTTTTGGGGTATCAATACAATAGACTCATTTAATAAAGTATCTTTCATAGTAAAACAACTGTTTAAAACAAGACTAATAGCCAGGACATGGAAGCAACCTAGATGTCCATTGGCAGACGAATGGATAAGAAAGCTGTGGAACATATACACAATGGAACATTACTCAGCCATTAAAAAGAATACATTTGAATCAGTTCTAATGAGGTGGATGAAACTGGAGCCTATTATACAGAGTGAAGTAAGTCAGAAAGAAAAACACCAATACAGTATACTAGCACATATATGTGGAATTTAGAAAGATGGTAATGATGACCCTATATCCAAGACAGAAAAAGAGACACATATGTATAGAACAGTCTTTTGGACTCTGTGGGAGAAGGTGAGGGTGGGATATTTGAGAGAATAGCATTGAAACATGTATATTATCATGTGTGAAACAGATCGCCAGTCTAGGTTCAATGCATGAGACAGAGTGCTCAGGGCTGGTGCACTGGGATGACCCTGAGGGATGGGATGAGGAGGGATGTGGGAGGGGGGTTCAGGATGGGGAATATATGTACACCCATGGCTGATTCATGTCAATGTATGGCCAAAAACCACTACAATACTGTAAAGTAATTAGCCTCCAATTAAAATAAATAAAAATAAATAAAGAAAAAAGAAAAAAACATTCTTAAGACCAAAAAAAAAAAAAGATTAAAGGCCTCAAATGGAATCACTTATGCAAAGACCCAGCCACCAAACTGAGACCTAACTTAAACGAGTTTCATCTGTCTCCAAAATAGAATCTTGAATCAGTCAATCAGGAATCACGATATCAGCACCATTTAGGTATTCTGATAGCCTCTGACTTTCCCTGAAGGAAAGTTATCTTGAAATAACAACCCTTCTTTTTTATCAAACAACTTATTTGTTTCTACTCCTTTCTGACTATAGAAGTCTTTATATACAGCTCCTCAGAACTACACTACCTGATAGACTGGATGATGCCCAATTCATGAATCATTGAATAAACCCAATAACATATTTAAAACTTACTCAGTTGAATTTTTATTTTTAATACACCAAAACATGAGAAATGGAAAATTTATTCATCAGAAATATATTTTATTATTTCCATGTAAGCATATTTGTTTTGGTAGTCATATTCAAAAGTTATGAAGATAAACCAAAATGGGAAAAGCTAACACTTAGATTCTATATTTTATTTAATAAAAAAAACTTCTTAAAATATATAATTTAACAATATTTAATTTTTTAATTTTAAAAATTTAAACTGAACTGAAAATTTTTTTTGCTTGCCTATACTTCTAGACCTATATCTATATATATCTAGGCTTTTGTGATATTTCATGTTCCAAGGGATGTTGTCAACAATACTTAAGTATGTATTACAAAAATCCATGTGGGTGAATAAATGATCCTATTTTACAGACATTATGCAAATTTGTTGTTTCACTTCCATGCTTTCAGTCTATCTTTTTTTTTCCAGGACCAGTTCAAAATTTTACTTTACAAGACTATGTGAAATTATTATTTTAATTTTTGAAATATTCAGAGACTGAGATTCCTTCACAGCAGCAAATAAATCATAAAGATAGCAAAGGAGACTACTGCTTCTTACCTAGGTCAAATCACTAAAATGATCACAGCCAGAGATAAATTCTGCCATTTTCTAGTTTGGAGTCTAATTTATTTATTATATTTTTCTATATAGCAATGACCCCCAATCATAAATAATAGGTAGGAAAACACGAATTCAAAAAGCAATCTCCCTTTACTTGAGCAGGAGGAATGATGATCTTTTCCTCAAAAAGCTCCCAGACTATAAGATTCAGAAAGACCACAGTCCTTTACAAAAATAAAGAAACTTTTTTGTCATTTTTCCATATTCTATCCACTGCTCAAGCTTCTCCCAAATAGCTTACCCATATACTGAGGGTGCAGTCTTTAATCCCTCTGGTTTGTTTTAAAATTCTAAGTTCCAGCTGGATACCTCTTGTAAGTTTAAGCCTTATCTACTGGCTCTTCAAGTGGCTTCTGGGTACTGACACCAGCAAATTACTCCCAGGGTATATGAAACTTTAAAGGACTGCTTCTTACATGGGTTTGCAGATTCAACTTAATATTGGTCTCTCTGTTTCTTGCTGAATTTCTTGAGAAAACAAATAAAACTTTATTTATTCATCCTTTATCTCTGTTTGCAAAGCTAAATTTTCAAAATACCTAATCTGCCATATTGTTTGACATATCCCATTTTTATTCTCCAACTGCTTTGGGCAAAGCACAAGGAAGATCTCCTGACACCACAGTGAATGACTGGCCTCTATCAAATTTCACAATAATAACAACAACTGAAGCAGTAGCCAATCCCCTATTTTTGTTACTTGGCTCCCTCATTCACTCTAGCTTTTAAAGATACTTCTGTACTATACTTTATCAATAACATTTCACAAAGTATGAGACACCAAGTAATGCTCTGTAAATGTATCCGTGTCCTGACAATGATATGTCGAGCATACTTTAAAATGTCTGATTAAAACAAAATCTTCCTTGTATTCCTATTGTTATAATATAATACATGGTAGTGACTAGTATCAGATATAGTCTATGATTAAGAAAGAGAAATGGTGGTGTGGTTGGGTATATCTAAAGTTAAGTGAAAGTGAAGTCGCTCAGTCGTGTCCAACTCTTTGCGATCCCATGGACTATAGTCTACCAGGCTTCTCTGTCCATGGGATTTTCCAGGCAAGAGTACTGGAGTGGGTTGCCATTTCCTTCTCCAGGGGATATTTCTGACCCAGGGATCGAACCCAGGTCTCCTGCATTGCAGGCAGATGCTTTACCCTCTGAGCCACCAGGGAAGCCCATATCTAAAGTTAGAATATATAAACTAAGAATTTCAAAGTTGAGAAAATCTGAACACTAATTAAAATTGCTCTCACTATTTACAGTGCAGACACAGACACACACACACTTTCCATACTACTGTTCATATATCCTGTTTAAATATACAGAACTGTTATTTTCTCACTCTCAATTTCTTTTCTTTACTACACCAAAAAGTTCAGTTTATTCCTCCCACTGCAGGTCTTTTTATATGGTGTCCCTCTGCCCCTGATGGCTCAGAGGTTAAAGCGTCTGCCCGCGATGCAGGACACCTAGGTTCGATCCCTGGGTCAGACCACCTGGAGAAGGAAATGGCAACCCACTCCAGTGTTCTTGCCTGGAGAATTCCATGGACAGAGGAGCCTGGCGGGCTACAGTCTATGGGGTCGCAAAGAGTTGGACACGACTGAGAGACTTTCTTTCTTTCTTTCTCTGCCTAAAATTAATTTCCTATTCACCTGAAACCCCTCATTTCTTACATAACTATCTTGCCTCTATTTTTCATGCTTTAAATTAAATAGCACCTCCTCAGAAAAGCCTTACTTGGCTACCAGTATAGACACTTGCCTTATTATTCACAGTTTCTTCATACTACTGTTTTGTTCATAATATTCAGTAAATACAGCATCGTGCTTTTGTTGCTTCACCTCTAATTAATTGATTTATCTGTTTAACTGTTTATTTTGTGTTACTATTATCAGGCTATAAACTCTTGTCAGAGTTTGTTCACTAATAATATACTCAGCATTCAACAGGGAATCTACTTATCTAGTAGGCTCTGAATATCATTAACTGAATAAACAAAAAAGTTAATCTAATTTTATATGGTATGCTATATTATTCATCTGAGATGTGAACTAAACTCTTTCAGTTATAGAATGAATAACAATATGACTCACTGTAACATCCTCCACTCAAAAAAATCCCCAGTTGTTTGTAAGAACGTTTTACCATCTACTTTCAGAGAATTACTCACCACTGATTATTTGGAAGCAAAATATCAAACATCTGTGTCTTGTCGTTGATCTGTTCAGTGTGGTTTCCTTGTCCTTAGTTCACTCTTTAGGCTTCATGTAGAGAACTGAGGAGAGATGAAAACAAAATACATTTCACAATGCCATAAGCAAGTTTATAAAATCATATGTTTACATATCTACTCAATTTTATAAAAAATCAAAAAGCTTCATCTTACTGAATTTTACAAATACAATAAGGAATTCTGTGACATTTTTAACTGATTTTTTTTTTCTCAATAGATTTTCTTTGTCTTATTAGTTTTTAAAATCTGTTGTGCCTTTAGGAAAAGGGAATTTAACATTATTTTGTGAGTCATTTAGTGGATACATTTAATCAAATGGCTCATATTGTTTCTGAATCCTGATAATTTGTTACTAATATTTCCTTATTTTTTAAAATCTAATTGTTGAAACTACTTGGATTGATACTTGATATCCACAAAGTTTTTGTGATACTTTTCACATTATTCTCTTTTTTTTCGTCCTTGATTCAGGAAAATTTTCTTAATGTTAGCCTAAAAAACTTTAAAACTTAAAAGAATCAATCTTATGATTTTAGACTTACAGAGTTGCAAATCATTACAGACAGTTCTGTTGTATCCTCTAAATTTTCTTTTGTGAATATTTATCTTACATGCTGCTAAATCACTTCAGTCGTGTCCGACTCTGTGCGACCCCATGGACAGTAGCCCACTAGGCTCCCCCATCCCTGGGATTCTCCAGGCAAGAACACTGGAGTGGGTTGCCATTTCCTTCTCCAATGCATGAAAGCGAAAAATGAAAATGAAGTCGCTCAGTCGTGTCCAACCCTCAGCGACCCCATGGACTGCAGCCTTTCAGGCTCCTCCGTCCATGGGATTTGCCAGGCAAGAGTACTGGAGTGGGGTGCCATTGCCTTCTCTATTTATCTTACATAATATAGGACAATTATCAAAACTAAGAAATTAACTTTGGTACAGTACTATTAATGAAACTAAGAAACTAACTTTGCTGTAATACTATTAATAAAACTAGGAAAATAACTCTAGTTCAAACTGCTAAAAAGTAGAATGTGTGCACAGTCCCCGCCACCCCTCAACAACCAATTAATAGACTTTCAGGACTGAGTGACTTTCACTTTCCTGTTCCAGTATCCAATCTAGAATCTCACCTTGCATTTAGTTGTTACATCACTTATCTGTGAAAATTTGCTGGTCTTTTCATGTATTTCAAGACCTCGAAGAGTAATAGCCAGTTTATTTTTGCAGTGTCCTGCATTTTTAGTTTGTCTAGCATTTTCTCAAGATTATACTGAGGTGATACATTTTGGGGAAAGGGTACCATAGAAGTGATGGCTCTCATTGCACCATATTAGGGTACACATTATGATGACAAGTATTACTCATGTTTTCTTTACCTTGATGAAGCAAGTATTTGTGAGAATTCTACATTATAAAGCCGATATTATTCCTTTTTAAATTACTAAATAATTGGGGGGAAATATTTTTGACAATACAAATATGACCAGTTCTCCTTAAACATTTACTGATTTTACCACCCACTGAGGATCTTGCCTGTAATAATCATTGCTATAGTGTTCTAATGATGATTTTCTCTAATCTCATTCCTTCTACATTTATTTTTCTATAAGGAAGAGACATGCTTTTTCCCCATTTATTTGTTGTTATTTATTTATACATGTGGAACTCATGTTTATTTATTTTATTTGGAGGTTATAATTCTATTCTATCATTCATTATTTTGTTACTCAAGTTATTCCAGCAGCATTGTCCAGTGGGAGCTCTTTCAGGTTGGCTCCTGTGTTCTTTTAACATTCCTCCTTCTATTTTTCATACAATTTATTCATTTGATACTGCTAGATGCTCTAGGCTCATCTCCTATTTTTCTTCCCACAGCCCTAAAATCAATATTTTCATGAAGGACCCCTGAATTTTTCTATTGAAAAATTATATTTAGAAACCAAGATCTGGACATGAGGTGTATTTATTGTTATTGCTTCTATTTCCTCTTAGTGAAAAGATCTAAGCATATGTATTTAGCAGTTCCTGCATACATACACATCTATAATTATGTATGCATGTTTGTTTGTAATCTGTCATCTACTTGTCTGTCCCTTATCATCTATATGTCTATGCTGATGCTCCAATCCAGCACCACAGGGCTTATTCTAATTTTCCCCATTTAGTTATTTATAAACTTTCCCCCCAAAGTCAAAATCTGGCTCTCATTGTGTACAAAGAATTTACTTATTTGTTTAACTCTCTTGTAACAATAAAGTAGCTTTAGATTTGTTAAGACATATCCAAAGGAGAAACACATTTACCAGAGTGTTTAGATACATTTCTTTATACATTCACCCTTATAATATCCAATCAAAACACTACTTTCCAAAATTCTTAAAGATCAGGTTCTCTTTTCTTTCATCCCCTTCAGTATGTTTTTTTTAAATCTCAGTCATAGTTGTTATTGTTACACTCCATCTATCTCACCATCCTGATTTTTTAATTTAAAATTATATACAAAAATCAGTCAGTCGTGTATGGTCCCACAGGTTTTGACAAATTCACAGAACAGATTATTCATCACTACCGTTTCACAAAGAACAGTTCAATACCCAAACAGGCTCTTTATATTCAGCCTCTGCCTCTCAAAACCCAATGCATGGCACCAACTGATTCAACTGCTAATTTTCCATCCTTACAGTATTATATTTAGAAACCAAGATCTGGACATTAGGTATACTTATTATTGCTTCTTTTGCTTCAAAAAGCATAGATTGATGGAATCATGGAAAGTATAGTATCTGGTGTCTAACTGCATCTACTTAGCCAGTTATATTAGAGATTTTGGAATCATCTATTTGCAAGGATATACAAAAGTTTGTTCATCCATTCACTGGTTAGAAAATATTTGTTTTGTTTTCAATATTTGGTGACTGAATAAAGCTCTTATAAATATTCAGAGTGTGTGTGTGAACATACATTTTCATTTCTCTTGTAGTAATACTGTTGGTTCATATAGCAAGCAGAATTACATTTGATTTTATAAAATACTGTCAAATGCTTTCTAATGTGGCTGTATAGTTTTGCATTTCTAATAGAAATATATGAAATATATGAAACTTCTAGTGCATTGCATTATTGATATAACTTAGTATTGCACTGTTATTGTTACTTTGTTTTGGCATTTTGATAGCTGTATAATTTACCTTACTGAAGTTTTAATTTGCAACTCACTAATGATTAATAATGTTGATTTTCTTATAATATGCTTATTTGCCACAATTCCATCTTCTCTGGTGATAACCTCTAGTGATACCTATCTTCAGCTCTTTCTAGCATATTTTGTTGGTTTTATTGAGTTTTGAAATTTAGACTTGTTTTTATATTTTGAAAGCAAGTCCTGAGATGGAAATTTTATTTGTAAATATTTTCTTTCACTGTATCTCTCTCAATTCACTTAATGGTATCATTGGTAGAAAAGTAATTTTAATTTAAAAAATTTCAATTTATCTTTGTAAAAAGTTCAGTTCATCTTTTATTTTCTTTAATAAATTATACTTTTGCTGTTTGATCTAATATCCCTTTGCCTAAAACATAGGTAAATTTTCTCCTAAAATTTTTTTCTAAAAAGAACGTTTTGTATATATTATAGTTTTAAATTTTTCACTTAGAGCTACAAATAGTTTTGCATTATTAAAATGTCCTGAAGAAGGAGGCTGAGAGCTGTCACTGCCTGTAGGGCTTCCAGATAACTCATTCTCTGCTGTGGATGGGCTGGATGGATCTGGGATGGTACTCTCCTCACCAGCAAGATCCAGGACTACCCAGATAGGAACATAAATATTTTCTGCACGGCACCCTTGCTTGAGGTGTTGAACAGGAGAGTGGAGCCCTACACCACCACCTACTCAGTCCACCACGCAGTAGAAAACACAAATGAGACCTACTGCGTTGGTAATGATTCTCTCCATTACATTTGATCAGAACCATAAAGCTGACCTGGCCCACCTACAGTGACCTGAACCATCTGGCATTGCCCACCAAAAGTAGAGGCATTACCTGCCTGGCCTTCCTTGAACAACTCAATGCTCACCTGCCCAAGCCAGCATGAACATGGTCCCCTTTCCCCACCTGCACTCCTTCATGCCTGCTCTGCTCTGCTAAGCAGCCGGGGCAGCCAGCAGCACCGGGCCCTGACAATGTTGGAGCTCACCCAGCCAATGGCAGACACCAAGCATGTGATGTCATCTGTGACCTCTGCCGTGGTTGCTATCTGACTGTGGCCATCGTTTTCAGAAACTACATGTCCATGAAGCAGGTGGACGAGCAGATGCTTAACTTTCAAAACAAGAACAGCAGCCATTTTGTCAGGCAGACGACCAATCTTATGAAAACAGCTGTCTGTGATTCTGTCCCTGGGGGCCTAAAAATGTCCGCCATCTTCATTCCAACAGCACAACACATAATATTTCTTACAATAGTCCAGTCAGATGGTGGGAGTTTACCGCAGAGGACAAGGACGAAGCCAGCGGAGAGCAGCCAGGAGCCCTCGGTGTGGTCTTGCCCCTCCCTCCCCGAGGCTTAATGCTCACCTGCCCAAGCCAGCATGAACATGGTCCCCTTTCCCCACCTGCACTCCTTCATGCCTGCTCTGCTCTGCTAAGCAGCCGGGGCAGCCAGCAGCACCGGGCCCTGACAATGTTGGAGCTCACCCAGCCAATGGCAGACACCAAGCATGTGATGTCATCTGTGACCTCTGCCGTGGTTGCTATCTGACTGTGGCCATCGTTTTCAGAAACTACATGTCCATGAAGCAGGTGGACGAGCAGATGCTTAACTTTCAAAACAAGAACAGCAGCCATTTTGTCAGGCAGACGACCAATCTTATGAAAACAGCTGTCTGTGATTCTGTCCCTGGGGGCCTAAAAATGTCCGCCATCTTCATTCCAACAGCACAACACATAATATTTCTTACAATAGTCCAGTCAGATGGTGGGAGTTTACCGCAGAGGACAAGGACGAAGCCAGCGGAGAGCAGCCAGGAGCCCTCGGTGTGGTCTTGCCCCTCCCTCCCCGAGGCTTGGCCCGAGGCAGCTCCACCTAGCGACGGAACGCCACCCGCCAGGCCTTTTCCAGCAAGAGGCTCTGAGTGGACGCAGGTGAGCCCAATAAGCCCCGGGCCTTCCAGCAGAGGCTAGCACAGCCCCACCTGGCGGGGGAGGGCTGACGAGGAGGAGAGAGGTGCAGCTAGGCGCAGGAAGCTGCTGACTGAAGTGCCCCCGAAGGCCCGCTGGGTGAGAAAGGGCAGCGTCTTCAGCACCAGCGTCTCCAAGCAAGACGTGGAACTGGGCCCAGAGATGACTTCCAGTGGTTCTGAGCAAGACCGCCTGTTAAGCCCTACAACTCCTCCACCCCCAGTATCCTCCACAAAAGCAGACTTCCGCTGGTCCTGCTCCAGGCCTGCACCCAGCACCAGCTGATTTTTCTGGCGTTGAGGTTCAGAGGGTTGCAGATACGCCTTACCTTCAAGCGCTCCTTCTGGAACTTTTGTTGTTGTTGTTAATTTCCTCTTCCAGCCCCAGCAGCATCCAGCACAAGACCAGCATGACACCTTCTGCCTGGGATATCCAGTCAAGGCCCTGCAGTTACCAGCGAACTACAACGGGTCAAGCGGGCCTGGTCTCGGGTCTGCCGTGGGCCGCTCACTGGGGAACAACCTGGACTGCCAGAGCTTCAAAGAGGCAGGTTTAAAAAAAAAAGAAAAGACTGCTGTGCGCACTGCGCACTGCGTCCTTCAGTCCCTGCGCTCTGCAGACCCGCCCTGAGGAAGGTGGCAGCGCTATGCCTTGTACCTCACCACAGAGTTTACCTGGACGCCTCACACCTGGTGAGTTCCTCTAGACAGAGGGAGGTGTGGCCGACCCCCACCTCACCCCAGGCCATCTCGATGTGTCGTGAAGGAGCTCTTCGCCAAGCTGGTATCATTCGTTTCAAGGTGGCCTACACAGAGCGCAGCAAGGAGGCCTTCAGCTACCACCAGGCATGAAAAAGTGGGTGGAGATTGGGTGTATGGGCTCTAATGTCCCAAGACACTCCTGTCTCTGGGACTCCCTGAAAACCTGTCTGTTGTTGCCTGGGCCTCCCGCTGGAGCACCTGACTATGATCCACGGTGGCATCAATAATATCTGGGAACTGGTGAGCCCAGGATGAACCTGCAGATGCTGGTAGACAGTCTCTTGAGCCGCTGAACCGGGATTCAGGTATATATACTATGATTTGTTGGAGAGAGAGGGTTGATGGGGTGGAAGAAAAATGGAAGAGGAAAAAGGGGAGAAGGAGAGGCATCTTGATTTCTTTATAACTTTGTTTAGAAATATTCTGTTGACTAAATTTGGGGAAATTATTTTTTAGTTCCAATTCTATTCCATCAATCTTCTTTTCAATACCAGAGTAATTTGATTAGTGTAGCTTATAGTAAACACTTAAATTGAAATATGTAAATATTCCAAATTTGTTTTTCAGTTTTAAAGTCATTTTGTGTCAGTTCAAGTTTCGTTACAGTCAGCTTCAGATATTTACAAAAATCTTGCTGAACCTTTAATTAGAATTGCACAGAAATTGCACAGAAATTTTAATTAGATTTAGAATTGGACAGAATCTTCAGATCGAGTTGGGAATAATTTTCTCTAACAATATTGAGGCTTCCAATCTCAGAAAATGGTATTTCTCTTCAGCTACTTGTTGCTTAATGATTTTGTGCTTTATAGTTTTCAACATTCAGATTCTGAACATATTTTTGTAGGTATTTACCTAATAGTTCAATTTTATTTAGTGCTGTAGTAAACAAAAAAAAATTTTTTAATTCCAATTGTTCATTGCTAGTATGTAGGAATAAAATCGGTATTTTTATGTTGACTTTATATACTGAGACTTGATAAAATTGATTAATTCTAGAAAAATTGCTGAATTTTTCAAATCTTCCACATAGAAAATTGTTTTCATCTGTGAATAGAAAATGGTTATCTCTACTTTTATATTCTGTGTTCTTTGGACTTATTTCACTTTATCAATATATTGGCTAGCATATCCAGCACAATGTTGACTATTAGGAGAGTGATTGCTCTTCCCTAGATGCTGATTTTAGCAATGAGCATACAGGCCTTCACTATTAAGTATGATGTTACAAGTGCTTATTTTAGATACCCTTGTCAGGTGAATTAATTTCCTTTTATTACAAATTTACTGAGAGTTTGTCATAAACTGATAAACTTGTCATTGTTTCAAATGCTTTCTCTGCATGTATTCATAGGATCTTGAGCTTGTTAAGTCTGTTAATATGAATCATGGTGATTGATATATAGATGTCTTTTGTGGGGGACATTTGAGTTTATGCTCATGAGGATTATTTGTTTAATTTTTTCCTTGTAATATCTTTGTATAGTAGTGGTAGTAGGGCAGTACAAAGCTCATAAAAATAATTGGAAAGTAGTTACCCCTACCCTATTTTCTAGAAGAGAGTATAAAAAGTGAATGTTAGTAGAAATAATCAATAAATTATTTGGGATTGGGGTTTTCTTTACTCAAAGTGTTTTGAATAAGTTTCAGTTTCTTAAAAAGAAATATATCTTAAAAAGACACCCAGGTTATCTATTTCTTCTTGAGTGAGATTTCATGATTTGTATTTTTTAAAGAATTATGACAATTTCATGTAAAGTGTTAAATGTATGAGCATAAAATTGTTCCTAGTATACTACTTTAAACACATATTAAATAGTATCTTTTCTTCTCTTTCACTGTTTCAGTAATTTGTATCTCCTCTGGTTTTATTTGCTTTGTTCTTTGAGTTTTTTGTTAGAAACTGAAAACATTTATGAATTCTATTAAAACATTCAAAACCTAGTTTTGAAATTGCTTTTCTATTCTTTTTACTTTATTCATCATCACTATCTTCTCTAACTCACCTTCCTTATATCTCAGTTTGGTTTAGCTCACTTCTGTAAAGTTTCTTATGGTTAAAAGTAAGATAACTCATTTGGAGGTGTTTCTTCTTATCGAATACATTAATGCTATAAGTTTTACTCTATGTACTGATATTAATGCATCTTAAATTTTTTGGTGTTACATATTTTTTAAATTCAGTTCAAAATATTTTTTCTCTTGAGTATTTTGACTATAAGTTATTTAGAATTAATTTCAAAATTAAGTTCAAAATATGGATTTTCCATACTTCTTGCTTTTACTGACTTTTAACTTTTTTTCTGTCCCAGCTACATACTTCATTTGATGATACAGAATAAGATCAATATTGAAGAACGTTTCTTATATACTTGAAAGCTTGTTCCGCTTTTGTTGAGTGAAATTTCTCTGCAACTGTCTTACCAATTAATTATCAATAGAAAAGAGTATTGAACTCTTTAACTATAGTTTTACCTTTTCTATTTCTTTTTTCACTTTTACCTTTTTTTTTTTTTTTTGAAACTTCATATTTAGATACATTGAAATTTAAGATGACTATATGTTTTGGAGAATTGACCACTTCATCATTATACGATGTCTTTCTGTACCTGTGATTTTCTTTGTGTGTGTAATTTTCTTTGAACTGAAAGCCACTTTGTCTGAGATTTGTACAGGAATCATCTTTAAAGATGTTGCTTTATAAAAAAGCATTTATTTGATTACTGTTTACTTGGTACATATTTCTCTTTTCCTTTTTTATTATATTTGAAATGGGATTCTTATGGACAGCATATTTTTGTTTCTTGGTTTTTATTCAGTCTTGCAATCATTCTCTTACTGGTTTTGGGAGATCACCTGGGCTTGAAATTTGTCGCAGCTATGTTTATTTCAGGGTACCATACTCTTTAAATTTCTGTAGTAATAACTTGTATTTAGGGTTGGGTTTTGCAGAGCACTGCCTGCTTGACTCTGAGTTTTAAGTTTCCCCTTTCTTCTGTGTCTCAGAGAGTCTTTTTGTATTCTTCTCATTCCTCTCCAAAAGTTTTCACTTTACTTCTCATTCAGCACTTGGTAACTTGGTGGTCGGAGGGACTATGAAGAATGAGCATCCTTTGTTGTTTCAATTAAACCTCCTTTTTTAGGCAAGCTCCAGGTCCCTGTGTCTCAGGGGTGTTGCACTCTCTTTTTTCTTGCCTCCACCGTGGTTGTATGTGGCCTAGAGCCACTTATCCAGGAACATTTTTTACCTATGCCCTTTCTGTTACTCAGTTACAATGAGTTTTAAATCTAAGGGTGACAGTGTTTGTTGCTCTTCTTTTCACAAATTATATAGAGGAAATATAGGAGATGTAGGGGTGAAAAGTTCTGAGTAGAATCTTCTATCCTGCCTACATACATGCAGTTTCCCTCTCCCAGGTCTCTATCATATTGGATATTTGCTTAGTGGTCTTCCTGAAATTTTCTGTGAATATCTAATAGATTTTATTCAGAAAGAACCTACAAAAGAATGGGGATTACCCCAATTGTGTGATGCTCCAAGAACTTTACACTGCCCAACACCCTGGAGTTGACTGAAGTAAACCTATCAGCTATTCTGGCTAAAATCTTTCAGATGTCTGGTTTATATTCCTTGGGCATGTATGTGATCTCATCTCCTCTTTGCCCGCAAATACCCATCTTTCCTTAGATTTGAGGCCAGGTCTTCGCTCTGTAACCTCAGCTTTCCAATGGGTTTGAAAAGAAGTCCTGAATTTTAAAGTTAATCTGGGTCTTCTACATTATAAGGATGAGAGTGTCACTCCTTTTAGCGTGGGCTTCCCTTGTGGCTCAGCTGGCAAAGAATCTGCCTGCAATGTGGGAGACCTGGGTTTGATCCTTGATCTCCAGATCCCCTGGAGAAGGGAAAAGCTCCAACTCCAGTATTCTGGCCTAGAGAATTCCATGAACCTTACAGTCCATGGGATCACAAAAAAAAAAAAAGAGAGAGAGAGAATCAGACATGACTGAGCGACTTTGATTTTTGACCCCAGAGTGAAAGCCAAATGTTTTATTCAGTTCAGTCCAGTTCAGTTGCTCAGTCGTGTCCAACTCTTTGTGACCCCGTGAGTTGCAGCACACCAGGCCTCCCTGTCCATCACCAACTCCCAGAGTTCACCCAAACTCACATCCATCAAGTCCGTGATGCCATCCAGCCATCTCATCCTCTGTCATCCCCTTCTCCTCCTGCCCCCAATCCCTCCCAGCATCAGAGTCTTTTCCAATGAGTCAACTCTTCACATGAGATGGCCAAAGTATTGGAGTTTCAGCTTTAGCATCAGTCCTTCCAAAGAACACCCAGGACTTACCTCCTTTAGAATAGACTGGTTGGATTATCATACTTTTAATTTTTGGAAATTCTTTCTTTCTCTGATTATTTTTTTCTGCCTTTGAATAAAAACCTGGTGTTGCTTTAAGGATATACAATCTTCTCTAATCTAAGAATATTTATAAGAATTTTAAATATTATATTTCCAAAATTATTTCTTCTTTCTCTACTGTTGTCTGTTCTGTTTGTTCATTTTATACCTTCTACCTTATTGTTTAATTTTTCTCTACTGTTCATTTTAAAATTTGCATCTCTGTTTATGAATTAAGCTTAGGATAGTTAATGAAAGTGACTGACCATCTTCTAGTATATTTCCCCAACCATCTTCCCCTTGGAATGTAAGACTTGCATGTGTGTCTGCATGCTCAGTCACATCCAGCTCTTCGTGACCCCATGGACTGCAGCCCACCAGGCTTCTCTGTCCTTGGGATTTTTCCAGTCAAGAATGAATTGCCAGTTCCTCCTCCAGAGCATCTTCCTGACCCAGGGACTGAATTCTCATCTCCTGCACCTCCTGCATTGGCAGGCAGATTCTTTATCACTGAGCCACCTGGTAAGTCCATAAGACTGCATGGAATCCCTCTACACATATTTTTGAAAAGGTTTTACTTAGGTGTGAAAATGGAATGGATGCAATAAGCTGTTACCTTCATAGCCAAGTTAAGATGAGATTTATTCTGAAGCACTGATCTGTATTCTTAGAGCCCTCCTCTACTCCCTAGTGTATCTTTGCTTTTCTGAAGGAATCTCACTTCAGTTTTAATGAAAAAAAAAAAAAAATCACACTCCACTAGTTACAGTCCTTTGTACCTGCTAATTCTAAATAAAGTTGAGTTCATTGAGCAGAATGTTTCATACCTATTGGAGATTTTTCTGTGAGTGAATTCTCTTCAGTTTGGTTTCTTTCTTTCCTCAATTCCATCTACCTTAAAGTATCTAGAAATTTTTTTTTTTTTTTTTTGGTGGGGAAATGTTTTCAGCTACTTCAGTGAATGTTTGTGTCTCCCAAGAATTCATATGTTGAAACTCAACCCTTAAATGATAGTATTAGGAAATGAGGTCTTTGGAAGTTATTAGGTCGTGTGGGCTGGGCCCTCACAAATGTGATTAGTGTCTTTATAAAAGATTAGTAACCTTTCAGTATGTGAGATTATAGAGAAAAATCAGCCCTCCTAAGCACTGGACCCTCACTAGACACAAAGTCTGCCAATGCCATGATCTTGTACCATCCAGCTTTCAGAACTATGAGGAATATATATTTACTATTTATAAGCCACCCAATCTATGGTATTTTTGTTATCGCAGCCTGAACAGAATAAGACAGTGGTTTTTATAATTTTCTCTGTGTTCTTCTGGATTTATTCTTCCTTTCTATGTTTTTATATATTTACTGTAATTTCAGTGGAATTTTTCAGGAGGAAACAACTCTCAATATAATTTTTAAGGCTGCCATATTGAATTTAAATTCTTATTGAACTTTTAAAGCATTTATTTCTCCTTTAAAAAGGAAACAGTTATTTTAACAGGAAAAGTGTGACATATTGTAATAATTCAAGTTTTGGTTCCAATTTGTAAATTAATGATATTTAATTGTATTTTTTCATGTATAAAATAAATTTGCTCAAAAATATAGGATAGTCATGAGGAAATGTTATATAGATACCATGCAGAAACTAAAATATATAGCCCCTATTTCAAACATTTTATAAGGTTTCTCTTGAAATGTACTTCTATAGAACCTTTTACTTCACCATGGGATTTTATAATCAACTTATGTTTTCATCTTCTCTGTAAGAGTAGTTATGCACTGAAGGGATAAATCGCATCCTCTGGGTATAGTTTGAGTAAAACAGAGTTTTAAGTAAAGCTCTTAAGAATCTGAGAGCCTAAGAAGGCCTATTACCCTAGTCAAATAAAGGCAATAAGCAGCATAATGATGGTGGAAGCAACAGCAACAATAAGCAAACCATTATAGGTTTGGAATTTTACTTTTAAAGATATTGGAAGCTGAAGAACAGCAGTACAGTATAAGAGTCTAGTATTTCAATCTGAATTTGTTTTAGGAAGTTAAATTACATTCAAAACTGAACAGTATTTTTTCTTCCATTTTACTTGTAACCATTATGTCTTTTGTTTGTCTCAGTAACAAATTATGTGATACAAAGTATATTTCTCACCTGAGATTCACTTGGCAACCATTTCAAGAAAGTTTCCTTTTCATTTTGTTGTTATTGTTGATTTTAATAGGATTTTATCTTTATTTTATAAGATGCAATCATTTCAACAGGAACATTTTTCTTGGGGCAGGGGACTAAGATTTATAAGACAAGAAATTCCCTTTGTAATACCTCATTCATTACTCATTTGTTCTCCTTATAATCTCTCTGGCTGCTGTTACTTCCTTCATGAGAGAAAACAATCTGTGTGGATTTTCTACATGTATGCCCAACTTGCTCAGAAATATAAAGTGTATTAAGGGTCAGAAAAGAAGAAAGGAGGAAGGAAGAGAAAGAGAAGCATGTGAGGATAAATAATCAAGGAATAAATACATTCAGTTTGCATTCTATTGTTACTTACAGAGTAGATGGAAAAACACTCACAGAATAAGAAAGAGACCAGCTTATATCTTAAATCAGCAAAGATGCTTATTAACTCTTTTCCCTTTCCTACTGGTACTGTGGGATGAGAACAATTCATATATATTGAATTTAAGAATAGCCGGTGCCACTTTCTCTTGGAGACCCCATGAATTCTGATAAACAGGGAGACTCAGTACTGAATAACAATGTAGAGGTGAATGTATTGAGCTGACCAAAACGTTCCTCAAAGTTTTTCTGTTGGTCTTTTGAGCTCTGTGGGAGAGGGAGAGGGTGGGGTGATTTGGGAGAATGGCATTGAAACATGTATAATATCATGTAAGAAACGAATCACCAGTCTAGGTTCGATGCAGGGTGCAGGCTGCTTGGGGCTGGTGCACTGGGATGACCCAGAGAAATGGTATGGGGAGGGAGGTGGGAGGAGGGTTCAGGATTGGGAACTCATGTACACCTATGGCGGATTCATGTTGATGTATGGCAAAACCAATACAGTATTGTAAAGTAAAATAAAGTAAAATAAAATTTTAAAAATGTATAGAATAATGATTTTAAAAAAAGATGTTATGGAAAAACCTAAAGGAACTTTTTGGCTAAATAATACTTACATTTCCATCAGCATTCTGTGGGCCAGGGCAGGTATGAATGTTCCCTTCTGTAATTTTCAGGTAAGTAGCATATATGTAAGATTCCAAATGTTAACAATATATAAAAACTGAAAGACCTAGGGAGGCTAGGTCTGAAAGACCCAAGTCCAACAAGATATGAAGACAGTAACAATTTGGAAAGAATGAAGAACCCTCAAGAAATCCTCATCTTTGGGGTCCACTTATGACCTAAAAATAATCTACTTAGGACCTAAATTTGTAGGCATGATTTTTCATGAGAGCAACTGAGCCAAATGTTTGCAGGGTTTTTTAATTTTTTTTTTTTTATCTCCATGTGTCTCTTTCAACTGCAAACTCAAAGAAGAGCACAGTGTTACTACCCAATTTTTAATTCTGTATCCTTATGACCCCATGAATTGCAGCACACCAGGCTCCCTGTCCATCACCAACTCCCGGAGTTCACTCAGACTCATGTCCATCGAGTCAGTGATGCCACCCAGCCATCTCATCCTCTGTTGTCCCCTTCTCCTCCTGCCCCCAATCCCTCCCAGCATCAGAGTCTTTTCCAATAAGTTAACTCTTCACATGAGGTGGCCAAAGTACTGGAGTTTCAGCTTTAGCATCATTCCTTCCAAAGTAATACCAGGGCTGATCTCCTTCAGAATGGACTGGTTGGATCTCTTTGCAGTCCAAGGGACTCTCTGAACTTATACTTCCTTTCTTAGAAGTGAATTTATCAGGGAGAGAAATCTAGGCTTCCTAGTACTGTCTGTGAGTTGCTCTGTTATTTTTGCCTTCACTTACATTGCTCTGAGTTCTCCTAAGGATGCCTTACTCCACAGCAGGTACTAATCCCAGGTCTTTCATATTAATGAATTTATGTTAAACATCTAATGAAACAAATTACCATTCATGAAGTTAGAAGTTTGTTTCCTCATAGTAGTAATACCTCACAGTAGGTAGATATGTATCTTTCTGATGAGACAAACTTTTCCTGGGAAACAGTGTTAGAAACACAACACAGATTGGAATAAAATCTGGCAGCCTCACATCATCATGTCCATTTCTGTCCTAAACCTCAGATGCTTGTATCAAATTTCCTACAGTCTAGGATGCATCCTAGTTTCTTTATAAATGAAGATTGTTAAAACCGGAGTGTGACCACGTCAGCTTTTACCATGGCATGCCCCTTTAACCCTACCTTACTTGGATGTATAAGTGGCAGCTAATATTATATGTCAAAATAATGAATGGATAGATGAATAAGTAAATAATAACAATTATCATGTAACGGGCTTCTATAACATGACATAGATCATAACTTACCTGTTTGTGAAATATGCATTATTTTTGTCTCTACAATATAGTGAGCTATTAGCTTTTTATTTGCTATTCTGTTTTATCTGTGAAATGGCAACCCACTCCAGTGTTCTTGCCTGGAGAATCCCAGGAAAGAGGAGCCTAGTGGGCTGCCATCTATAGAGTTGCACAGAGTTGGACATGACTGAAACCACGGCAGCAGCAGCAGCAAGGAGCTAAGTAAAGCAAAAATCTTTATCTGAAGTCAAAAAAGTCTAATCTACTGAGCACACAAAATGTAGCATATTTTACAACTAATGAAGAAGTACAGGAAGTTCCATTGTAGAGCCTTGGTCAATTACCTAATTGTCAGATGGTTATGTTTTGCCTACTTAACTGTGCAGCAACTATTAAGTGTAGTGTTTCTCTGTAGCTACCATCTTTTAGCTACTTTTTAAAATTATCTTGCACTTTCATTTGTAACTACCTAGGGGTGAAATGCAATAGCTATTTTTATGGTGGTGGTTAGAGCAGTCCCTGAAGAGATTCATTTAAATTTGCAAAGTACTTTTGTTCCTTTTGAGACTTAAATTACTGCTCAGCAAATGCAGCATACTGCAAATACCAAGGCTCCTATAAAAGAATATACTGAGACAGACTATAGATTTGTCTAAGATTATTGTTTTTGTTTTTATATTTACTATTCCTATTTTGACCAAGCTTCTTCTGTTTGTATTGAGTGAAAAAAGTTAAAGGAATTTACTGTCATTCCCCATTCCAAATGCAAGCTATTTAGGCAGGTAAAAGTATTTGATTATCACAGAAGGTCATTTTGAAATATCAGTTCCATTTTCAGTAGATTTTTTTCCATTTGGGAAACAATTTGTGCTTCATGGGAAAAGCAATTTTTTGTTTTAATAATTATCCAGTGAACTCAAAACGGGCAACATTATCTTAATGAGTATGTCAGATTCTCTACACATACATCATTGAAGTATTTGGCTTCATTTGGTTTCTTATTTTGAGATGGTTTCAAGCTAAACCATTTTGTTTTGGTAGTCAAAATGGCCTCTCCAATCTACTTCATGAATTGCTTTAGTTCAGCTAATATGCACCTATTTACAAAGACCCCATAACCTCAATTTTTACAGCCAAGTAAGAGGGAAACAAAAAGCACAATGTAATATAGAAAAATAGTTCTGTGACAGATGCTCTATGATATTGTTAAGAGATACTGAAGAGATAAAGTAGATTTTTCTATTATGGGTGTAGGTACATACCTTCTAAAGTCTCCTAATGTGTACATATACAAAACAGATTAAAAAAAAAAAAAAAACTTTGGTTAAGATCTAACCAAAATCCTTTTCTGTGAAAATTTCCCAGCTTTATCCAATTAATTCTGCTTGTTTACTTATGCAATATTCCTTTTGCAATTAATTACTATGAAAGAAGTATAGTCACTTTCTTATTTCATAAGTGGCTTTATATATACATGAATATTTCTTTAAGTGTTCTATTTATTTACCTAGTTTTTTATAAAGTCTATGAAGTAAAGAGGTTTGGCATCCTTCATTTCCATATTGTCTCATAACCAGTAGTCATTTATACTAAAGGGGTCTTCCCTAGTGGCTCAGACAGTGAAGAATCTGTGTGCCATGTAAGAGACCTGGGTTTGATCCCTGGGTTGGGAAGATACCCTGGAGAAGGGAATGGCTACCCACTCTAGTATTCATGCCTGGAGAATTCCATGGACAAGGAGAAGAAAAGGGTTAGAATATTTCTCCAGTTTTAATTTTAGTAATTATCGATATGTATTAAACAAGTAGATATGAGCAGTATAAAATTTGTATCATTATCAATGTTCTTCATTTGAGATAAAGAGTAGTAACATAAATACATCTTTAACACAATTACATGTTTGTAATTTCACAGTAAGGAAAGAAGTCAGAATGGTAGAAACTTAAAAGTAAAACTATAATAAAATTTTATGCCTTATTTGTCATTATCTTTTTCCTATTTTTGTAGTGAATTTACTAAGTGGCACAAATTGCATGGAATACTGAATTTGATTCTTATATATAATTAAATAATGCATTTAAAAATGTAATTACTAACAAAGAGATTAAAATATAATCATAACTTTATGAAAACATAAAACACATATTCATATTCTCATTCACTATTTTCTTTAATGAACTTTGTCCTTTAAGAGTTAGACACTCTGAATCTGAGCATCTTTCAATTTCTGGGGAAACTGTTCTTTGTGTGCTGCTTTTAATCTTTTAATCCCTTAATGAGCCTAATAATGTGCTGTTCTAAATATAAATTGTCTTGTAACTTAAAAATTCTACACATTTGTTTCCTTTTTCATTAACCACTTCTTCATTGCTTTAAAATAATATTTTTGTGTTTTAACTTTCTTAATATTTATCCCACATATAATTTTTTATTTTTGTATTTTAACATGAAACATTATTTTTCAGTCAACCACTTCTTATAGCACTACCCTAAAAGGATTTCTTCAAATTATGCCATAGCTACTTATAAGACATTAGTACTCAGTTCAGTTCAGTCACTCAGTCATGTCAGAATCTTTGCGACTCCATGGTCTGTAGACCCCCAGGCTCCTCTATCCATGGAATTCTCCAGGCAAGAATACTGAAGTGGGTTCCATTCCCTTCTGCAGGGGATCTTCCCAACCCAGGGGTCAAACCCAGGTTTCCTGCATTGAAAGCAGATTCTTTCCCATTTGAGCCACCAGGGAAGCCCCAAGTTTTTTGTTTTATTCAAGTTTAATTAACAAAAATAAAAATAAAAGCTTATTACTGTGTTTCAGTCTCTCTTCTAAGTTATTTTCAGTGTGTATTTTAAAGATCGTACCAAATTTATGTGGCTGCCCTGGTGGCTCAGATGGTAAGAAGTTTGCCTGCAGTGTGGGAGACCAGGATTGATCCCTGGGTTGGGAAGATACCCTGGAGAAGGAAATGGCAACTCACTCTACTATTCATGCCTATAAAATCCCATGGGTGTAGAAGCCTGGCAGGCTACAGTACATGGAGTTTCAAAGAGTCAATATTATTTTAGTCATACATTTAATGGTCACTGAGGCTCACTAGTTAAAACATTAAGCGGACAAAGTTTACAATGGCAGATTCAGAATTTAATCTCCACAAGGTCAGATGCAAAAGCCATTGTATGGAATTTACCCTATACCAAGAAAATGGTATTTATAAATTTTACTTTTATTATGCTTCCAACCTCAAAACTGAGTGCATCTTTGTTCAGATAAAGAAAGAAAGAATATAAATTTGAGAGATCTTTTATCAGCATAATCATATTGTCTTACTTGTCATTATCTCACATTGATATTTGCTTCATACTACAATGTGTACCTGAAAAATTATCAGTTGTTAAATATGCTTCACTCTGTAATTTCATAATCCTATTCATCACAAACTTACGCTTCCTACTTATAAGACTATCTATATGTGAGTTTTTACACACCTTCAATTTACTGTTGATCTAAACAGTCCTTGTATTACTCATTATTTGGTGTGCATAGAATAGTATACTATGTAAGAAAATAATCATAAATAATAAAACTTTCTTATATATACATATATATGAATACATTTGCATGCATACATAAAATATATGTACTTATATACTTCATGTAAATTAACATGTAATAAATGAGTTGACATTTAAGATTGCATTGTAGAACCTGTACAAATTTAGAGATCTTAAGCATGTTTAGGATTTTCTGCTAATTTCAAGGATATAAGCAATCAAGTGACACAAAGAAGTTGGAAGGAGAAAGAGAAGCTCCCCAGGTCCTTCCTTCCTGTTTAGGATGTGTTCTGGGCTATAATCATACAGCATATATGTGAGATTATTCTCCTCACATAGTAGGAAAAATTTCATTTATAAAACATTTGCTTTATAGTATAAAATGTTTAGCACTTATGCAAAATTTTCCAGGGAGCTCTGAAATCCATAGATCCTGGTTTGTTCTATTAGGTACTTTTTGTAAGCTATGATAATCAACTTTTAGTGATCCAGTTCAGACATAGACATACCAGACAAAAAGGGGGGGCAATGTAATATATTAAATAATTATGCCTATATTCATGCTTTGATATAAAAATATGAGTTTAATATTATGTATTAACCTATATATTTAGTTTCCTGTTAAATAAATGCTGTTATTTAAATACACCAATAATAGGACCAGTGAACAGAACAATTAATAGTAACTAATAGTAGGACTAATTATGCTAGTAATATCTGTGAGAAAACTAGAGAAATATGTTTAAATATTTACTTCTGTCACCTAATACAGCAATTTATTTTACCTCTTTTTTTAATCTACATTTTTTTTGTATCTGGCTTATTTCACTTTGCATTATATAAGTGAGATTCATTTTTGTTGCATATACAGTTCACTCATTTTCTTGACAGAATAGTATTATATAAACACCAAAATTAGCTTATTCATTTACTATTCTGGACATTTAAATTGTTTCCAGCTTTGACCTCATAAAAATTGCTGCTCTGTGTGTGTATACAAGGAAATGCATGTATGAAAATGTATGAATAAAAAAAGGAATCAATTTTATTCATTTATGCCTGTGTTACACGCAGTTGTGTCCAGCTCTTTGCAACCCCATGGACTACAGCCCATCAGGCTCCTCTGCTCATGGAATTCCCCAGGCAAGAACACTGGAGTATGTAACCATTCCCTTCTCCAGGGGATCTTCCCGACTCAAGGATTAAACCCAGGTCTCGTGCATTGTAGGTGGATATTTTACCATCTGAGCCACCAAGGAAGCTCCATTGTATGCCAAGGAATGGTAAAATTCTAGGTCACAGGATACAGGAGGTAGTTTGTCACCAAAGATGACTGTCAACAAGTCCTCCCATGTCTGAATGTTTTTAAACTCTTCGTAAACTCTTGCTGGGAAAGATTGAGGGCAGGAGGAGAGGGGGATGACAGAGGATGAGATGGTTGGATGGCATCACCAACGCAATGGACATGAGTTTGGGTAGACTCCAGGAGTTGGTGATGGACAGGGAAGCCTGGCATGCTACCATCCATGTGGTTGCAAAGAGTCGGACACAACTGAGCAACTGAACTGAACTGAACTCAAACTCTTTCTTAAATAGGCTATGTTACTGTATATTTTCAAGTTACCTAAGTGTAAGATAGAAAAAAAAAAAAAAGAGAGAGAGAGAGAGACACTAAGAAGACCAGTGGTGGGACAATATTTACAAAAGACACATCTCTAAAAGGCTTACTTTCCAAAGAAGTATACAAGGAACTTTTCTGTTTGTTTGTTTTCGAGGCTTTCCTGGGATCCAAATATACAAAGAACTCTTGAAACTCAACCATAAGAAAATGAAAAACCAGAATAAAAAATGAGCCCAAAACTTTGACACCTCCCCCTGCAAAAGATATATAGATGACCAACAGGTTTGTGTAGAGGTGCCTCATATCATATATTATCAAAGAAATGCAAACTAAAACAACAGTGAGATACCGTTGCACATTAGTAGAATGCCCAAAGTCTGGAACACTGACAACACCAGATGCTGTGGAAGGTATAACAACTGGAATTCTACTACTTTGCTATTGAGAATGCAAATGGTACAGCCACTGTGGAAGACAGTTTAACAGTTTCTTGAAAAACTAAAATACTCCTACCATATGATCCAGCAATTGCACTCCCTGGTATTTGATGAAAGGAACTGAAAACTTATGTTCACACAAAAACCTGTGCAAGAATATTCATAGCTGCATTATTCATAATTGCTAAAACTTGGAAGCAACCAAGATGTGTCCTTCAGTAGGTGAATGGATAAATAAACTATGGTATATACAGACAATGGCATATTATTCAGCTCTAAGACAAAATTAGTTATTAAGTCATGAAAAGGTATGGATGAAAGTTAAATGCATATTACTAAGTAAAATAATCTGAAAGGTTATATACTGTATGATTCTGAGTATATGACATTCTGGAAAAGGGAAAACTATGGAGACAGTAATAACATAACTAGTTGCTAGTTGTTGGTTAGGGAGAATGAATAGGCAGAGGATTTTTTAGGGCAGTGAAAATACTCTATATGATATTATAATGATAGATAAATGTCATTATATATTTTTCCAAACCCATGGAATGTACTACACAAAGAATGAAACTGAATGCAGACTATGGACTTTGGTTGATTAGGATATATTAGTCTAGGTTCTTCCTTGATTAAAATATATATATATATATATATAATATATACACACACACCATTCTGGTGAGGGATGTTGTCAGTGTGGGAGGCTGTGCATTTTGGGGGGCAAAGGGTAAATGGGAAATCTCTGTACTTCCCCTGAATTTTGCTGTGAATTCAATGCTGCTCCAAAAACTACATGCTATTACAAAGAAAAAATATTATTTGATATCATATGGCTAATTAAACCAATATTACCTATATTTAATGACATATTTCTTTCTATACTGTAATACAGTAGGCTGTTTTTACTCTTTGTTTCCTTTTCTAATAATACTTCTCTAAGCCACCTAAAGTATTTAGGACACTATTCTCTCATGTAGTGGTAAACTTGAATTCAGTCAAACATAAAATTTTGATTTATAGCTCAGCTCTTATCAACCTCACAGTACACTGATTTTTGAGGTCAGTTCAGTGTGATGATTTCCAGCTGTAGTCTCTCAGCAAAATCATTTGAGAGTGCAATTCGTAGGATTTTACTTCCTAGCACCAGCAAGTTAGGCTTGCGGGAATCACTTTCCATGTCACTGAAAATGTCTGTACACATTATATCTACAGTCTTGTTTTGGTAGACCAGCTGTTTGTTAATCATGTTCTTTGTGTCTATTCATCATAGGCTATTCATGTGTTAAAATGCCCATTATTTTCACATACTACAAAGCATATTGAATGTTTTTATTAGCTAAACCTCTGTTTTTCAAAGAAATTGTTTTGAGAAGGGAGATAATTTGACCTCTTGAAAGTGAAACTGGATTTTAAGTAAGTTACAGTCTTGATGAAGAAGTTGAGAAAGTTCTATTTAACTCACCTGCCCTTTTCTAGTGATATTTGTATATATGAGTTCTAAAACAGTCTTATTACCCCAAATGAGTCATTTTTAGTGTATACATTGTATTGTGACCTATGCTAACATCAGACACCCTTCTGCAATCAATTCATCCTTTTCTAGACTATAGCCACTTCAAAGATTATCAGATTCTTTGAAGAAACAGCATATATATATATATATATATCTTTTTACTGGTTTATTTTTCCTCATTTCTGATTCTCAGTGCATTTTTGAATTAGAGACGGTCACACTTCTTTCCCCATGCTTTGAAAATATGATTTCATGCCAGACCCACATTTTAACATCTTTATGACCAGCCACAATGATAGCAGTCTTGTAGGTATAGGTCTAGAAATATATATTTTGACATTTTTATAATGTACAAAATATATCAATAAGTGATTCTGCAACTTTTGAGACAACCAAAGATGTTTATTATGATATCCTAGATATCACACATACACAAATCAGACTCCTTTTTTGCACATAGGCTATAACGTTTGGAGAACATTTAGTAAGTATGACTTTGCATTTTCTTTGTTAAGAACCCTACAGTTGAATGGAAATTTAGACTTTTTAGTTGCACTGTCTATTGAATATGCACATTGATTAGCAAGGTCTACTTTGTATTTGGACACGGTATCAGTAATCTTTTATGTTTTCTGTGGTTTTATTAAATGCTTGTATGAGTAGGTGATATCAAAGTGCATTTTTCCAACCATATATGTTAGAACTGGGTCAGGTTTTGTTGTTGCTTTGATTTGACATACCACTTGATACACAACAGAAATAGTTAGATCTGATGGAATCAGCTACATGTTGCAATGGGCCAATCCACCTCATATCAAAATGCTCATTTCTTCCCCAGGTTTAACTTCCAAATCAGAAAATATTTCTTAACTCAGATTCATAGAATAATTAAGGAAAGAAATAGGATAATGTATTTGTGTAGTATATCCAAAATAATTCAGCTGTCATTATTTGTGATTGAGCATAATTGTCTATATGGAAGCCCTTTACTTAATTTAGAGGTTCATGCCTTTGTTGTCCTAGAGCTCTGAGTTTTGGTACCTGTGTGTACTTTGGTATTTGTTTCTCTATGCCAGTCCCAAATTCTTTCCTGTATATTGTGCAATATGCTCTGTCTTGTTTATACTTCCCTATCCAGTTGCATATGACCTTCCATAAATGTAACAGATTTACTTAGCCTTCATGTTGGTAATATCTGTATAACACTTGCATAGGTATCTTTATTGTTCTCATTTTCATTATCTTAAGAAACATGGTCACAATATTACAAATATTAAACTAGTACTATATTGATAGCATAATATTTTATTATAGGCAAAGTCAAAGGACCGTTTACACTTATGGTAACAATACACTTAAGTCGTGCACTAAGTCACATCACTCAGAATGATACAGTAATGGACGATCCATTACTGTGTACCACAAATTAAGATTGCCTACAGCAGATGCTGTGGCACAAAATAGCAACAGCTACCACGGAAGGTGGGATTCCCAGGTGGTGCAGTGATTTAAAAAAAAAAAAAATCCTCCTGCCAATGTAGGAGACACAAATGACTCAGGTTTGATCCCTGGGTCAGAAAGATCCCCTGGAGTAGAAAATGGCTAGCCACTCCAGTATTCTTGCCTAGAAAGTTCCATGGACAGAGGAGCCTGGTGAGCTACAGTCCATGAGATCACAAAGACTCAGACATGACTAATGCAACCAGTACCACCATAGAAGGTGAATAATCTTTACCCTATCTGGTTGGATTGCATCACCAACTCCATGGACATGAGTTTGAGCAAACTTCGGGAGATGGTGAGAGACAGAGAAGCCTGGCATGCTGCAGTCCATTGGGTTACGAAGAGTTGGATATGACTGAGCAACTGAATAGTAATAATCTAGTAGTTGATACTAAAGAGAGTGTTTCTTTTAGCCCATATTTTTTGGATACTTTATGAGTTTTGTATCAAGGAGAGAAAATAAAGGCTTTTTAAGTGGCATCTTGTCCCATCACTTCATGGAAAATAGATGGGGAAACAGTAGAAACAGTGTCAGACTTTATTTTGAGGGGCTCCAAAATCACTGCAGATGGTGACTGCAGCCATGAAATTAAAAGATGCTTACTCCTTGGAAGAAAAATTATGACCAACATAGATAGTATATTCAAAAGCAGAGACATTACTTTGCCGACTAAGGTCCATCTAGTCAAAACTATGGTTTTTCCTTGGTGATGTATGGATGTGAGAGTTGGACTGTGAAGAAGGCTGAGCGTCGAAGAATTGATGCTTTTGAACTGTGATGTTGGAGAAGACTCTTGAGAGTCCCTTGGACTGCAAGGAGATCCAACCAGTCCATTCTGAAGGAGATCAACCCTGGGATTTCTTTGCAAGGAATGATGCTAAAGCTGAAGCTCCAGTACTTTGGCCACCTCATGCGAAGAGTTGACTCATTGGAAAAGACCCTGATGCTGGGAGGGATTGGGGGCAGGAGGAGAAGGGGACGACCGAGGATGAGATGCCTGGATGGCATCACGGACTCAATGGATGTGAGTCTGAGTGAACTCTGGGAGATGGTGATGGACAGGGAGGCCCGGCGTGCTGCGATTCATGGGGTCCCAAAGAGTCGGACACCACTGAGCAACTGAACTGAACTTAAGTGAACAATGCAAAGAAATAAAGGAAAACAATAGAATTGGAAGATTAAAGATCTCTCAAAGCAAGTTAGAGATACCAACGGAATGGTTCATACAAAGATAGGCACAATAAAGGACAGAAACAGTATGGACCTAACAGAAGATACTAAGACGAGGTGGCAAGAATACACAGAAGAACTATACAAAAAATATCTTCATGACCCAGATAATCAAGTCAAGCTGAGCTATTTCAAATCCTAAAAGATGAAGATGTTAAAGTGCCAGCAAATTTGGAAAACTCAGCAGTGGCCACAGGATTATCAGAAAAAGTCAGTTTTCATTCCAGCCCCAAAGAAGAGCAATACCACAGAACGTTGAAACTACCACACAATTGCAATCCTTTCACGTGCTAGCAAAGTGATGTTCAAAATCCTTCAATCTAGGCTTCAATCCTTTAATGCTCAAAATCCTTCAATCCTTCACATACAACAGTATGTGAAGTGAGAACTTCCAGATGTAGAAGCTGGATTTAGAAAAAGCAGAGGAACTAGAGATCAGATTGTGAACATACATTGGGTCATAGAAAACACAAGGGAATTCCGGGGGGGGGGGGGGGAATCTGCTTCATTGACCACACTAATGCCTTTGACTGTGTAGATCACAGAACACTGTGGAAAATTCTTAAATAGATGGGAATACCAGACCACCTAACCTGCCTCCTGCAAAACCTGTATGCAGGTCAAGAAGAAACAGTTAGGACTGGACATGAAACAACAGACTGGTTCCAAATAGGAAAAAAAGTAGTTCAAGGCTATATATTGTCACCATGCTTGTTTTACTTCTCTGCAGAATACATCATTTGAAATATCCATCTGGTTGAAATACAATCTGAAATCAAGATTCCTGGGAGAAACATCAACAACATCATATATTCAGATGATACTACCCTAAGGGCAGAAAGAAAAGAAGACTAAAGAGCCTCTTGATGAGGACTCATGGGCTTGAGTTTGAACAAACTCCAGGAGATAATAAAAGACAGGGAAGTCTGGTGTGCTGCAGTCATGGGGTGGAAAGGAATCAGACATGATTCAGAGATTAAAGAACAACAACAACACATGTAATTAAGTGAAGATAACAGTAGTGCGGGACCTAATGCAATAATGCCAGGGTCCTTATAAGGAATATAAATTTGAAGACAAAGACATACAAGCAGAGTAAAGAGTGAAACAGATTGGAGTGATGCATATATGAGCCAAGAAACATCGAGGCTCACCAAGATGAGCCAGAAAATAGGAATAGGCAGAAAAGCATTCCTCCCATAGAACCATCAGAGAGAGTATGACCATGCCCACCTCTTGATTTTGGTCTGGTCTCCAAACTTGTAAAGAAATAACTTTCTGTTGTTTTAAACCATGTGATTTTTGGTGAAAGTGAAGTAGTTTAGTCGTGTCCAACTCTTTGCAACCCTGTGGACTGTAGCCTATCAGGCTCTTCCCTCCATGGGATTCTCCAGGCAAGAATACTGGAGTGTGTTGCTATTTCCTTCTCCAGGGGATCTTCCCAACCCAGGGATCGAACCCAAGTTTCCTGCATTGCAGGCAGATGCTTAAACCTCTGAGCCACCAGGTACTTTGCTACAAAACCTAGGAAATAAGTGTACACACTGATTATTATCCTTATCAGTTTGGAATACAAAAAGATTTCCTGTTTGGGCAAGTAGAAGCCATACCCCTCATGTGACTCTATATGAAAAAGAAGCTTATTTGGTAGGGCATTGTCTCATTTCCTGAGACTGTTACAACAAAAGATCACAAATGCAGTAGTATGAAACAACAATTAATTTTTTTCTCCTAGAATTCTGGAGGCAGTTCAGTTCAGTTCAGTTGTCTGACTCTTTGCGACCCCATGAATCCCAGTATGCCAGGCCTCCCTGTCCATCACCATCTCCCAGAGTTCACTCAGACTCACGTCCATTGAGTCCGTGATGCCATCCAGCCATCTCATCCTCGGTCGTCCCCTTCTCCTCCTGCCCCCAATCCCTCCCAGCATCAGGGTCTTTTCCAATGAGTCAACTCTTCGCATGAGGTGGCCAAAGTACTGGAGCTTCAGCTTTAGCATCATTCCTTGCAAAGAAATCCCAGGGTTGATCTCCTTCAGAATGGACTGGTTGGATCTCCTTGCAGTCCAAGGGACTCTCAAGAGTCTTCTCCAACATCACAGTTCAAAAGCATCAATTCTTCTGC
>SJXQ01002055.1:351489-410601 GCA_006408695.1 Aepyceros melampus | reverse complement strand
AAGAGTCTTCTCCAACACCATAGTTCAAAAGCATCAATTCTTCTGCGCTCAGCTTTCTTCACAGTCCAACTCTCACATCCATACATGACCACAGGAAAAACCATAGCCTTGACTAGACGGACCTTAGTCGGCAAAGTAATGTCTCTGCTTTTCAATATACTATCTAGGTTGGTCATAACATTCCTTCCAAGGAGTAAGCGTCTTTTAATTTCATGGCTGCAGTCACCATCTACAGTGATTTTGGAGCCCAAAAAGATAAAGTTTGACACTGTTTCTACTGTTTCCCCATCTATTTCCCATGAAGTGATGGGACCAGATGCCATGATCTTCGTTTTCTGAATGGTGAGCTTTAAGCCAACTTTTTCACTCTCCTCTTTCACTTTCATCAAGAGGCTTTTTAGTTCCTCTTCACTTTCTGCCATAGGGGTGGTGTCATCTGCATATCTGAGGTTATTGATATTTCTCCCGGCAATCTTGATTCCAGCTTGTGTTTCTTCCAATCCAGTGTTTCTCATGATGTACTCTGCATATAACTTAAATAAGCAGGGTGACAGCCTTGACGTACTCCTTTTCCTATTTGGAACCAGTCTGTTGTTCCATGTCCAGTTCTAACTGTTGCTTCCTGACGTGCATACAGATTTCTCAAGAGGCAGGTTAGGTGGTCTGGTATTCCCATCTCTTTCAGAATTTTCCACAGTTTATTGTGATCCACATAATCAAAGGCTTTGGCATAGTCAATAAAGCAGAAATAGATGTTTTTCTGGAACTCTCTTGCTTTTTCCATGATCCAGTGGATGTTGGCAATTTGATCTCTGGTTTCTCTGCCTTTTCTAAAACCACCTTGAACATCTGGAAGTTACGGTTCACATATTGCTGAAGCCTGGCTTGGAGAATTTTGAGCATTACTTTACTAGCGTGTGAGATGAGTAACATCTTTAGAATCAAGTTTTACCACGTCAAAAGAAAACACAATGAAACTAAACAACATTAGGAACAGCAGAGAAGAAAGCTGAGTAAATTGGTCAAGGCCTTTAGCGTCATGCGGGGGTTTGGGCTTTTGGTTCCTTGTCATTGTTTCCTTTGCTGCCACAATATACACAAAATTTACCACTTTAATCTATTCTAAGTGTACATGTCAATAATATGAAGTATATTCCCACTGCTGTGTAACCATTTCCACCATCCATCTCCAGAAACTTCTTCCCATTATCCCAAACTGAAACTCTTGTACCCATTAGACAATAAATTCCTATTTCCCATTTTCCCCCAGTCCCTGGTAACCACTAATCTACTGCTACATTCTTTCTCTATGGATTTGACTATTCTAGATACCTCTTACACACTGAATTGCACAAAATTTATCCTTCCATCATGAGTTTCTTCTACTAATTTTTATTGGATGTCTAGGCAACAGCATAAGGATACAGACTGACAGCATACTGTTGTATCCTCATGAAACTTACACTCTGAACTGGACACTCTGAACTGGGAAGTCAGACATGTCAACATGATAACTGCTCCAAGAGAGGTACAAAGTACAATGATGGCACAAAGGGGCAATCACCTCTGGGTAGACTGAAGTTAGGAGAGCTTCCCAAGGGAGGTGGTATTTTAGGACAGTTGTAAAATAGGATAAACTCACAGAATGGACATGGTCATTTCAGTCATCAAACAGTCCAAGAGAGACAAAATTATGCCAGGCACTCCACACTCAGAACCACCAGAGTTTCTGATTTCCTTAAGGTAAGAGCTAATGCAGAGCCATGAAGTACACATCTGAACAAGGTCAAGCAGCTCAAACTGAAGAGCAAAGTGCTTGGGGAGGAAGGTGAGGCTGGAAAGGCACTCAGGTGTCAAATATGGGAAAGTTCTATATCATCAGAGTTTTACTTTATACTGCAGGCCAACTTGAGAACTTCAGAAAGAATGAAAAATCAGAGATGGCTCTTACTGCTGCTGCTGCAAAGTCGCTTCAGTCGTGTCCAACTCTGTACGACCCCACAGACAGCAACCCACTAGAAGTACACATTCCCAGGATAACCCCAAAGGTTTTAATATGCCTGGGGGGGCGGACCCCAGAAATTTATTTTTAATGAGTACACCAGGTGATTATAAAGCAGTTATATATCCATGGACTACTTTTGGGGAAATATCTCTGTGGAATATGGGAAGTTAATGATGACTTCAAACAGCAGAATAATACGAACAGTTTATCTGTTTGGGTTTATTTATTTCCCCCCCTAATTAAAAAAAGTGCTTTTATTCAAAAGACATAAAAACACACAAAGAGAAAAACATTACTCAATTTTACCAGCTGGAGATAAATAAAGAGTTCACATTCTGGTGTATTTGTTTTTCTCACTTAATATTATGTTAATATACATTTTTAAGTAGGAGGATCATACTATACAAACTACTTGGAAGCCTATTTTCTTCACTTTAGTTATAAAAGTGGGTATTTCTCCCTTCTATTCTTTCTTAGTAAAGATTTTTGATGACTGCATAGCAGACTATAGGTACCATTTAGGTGTAACTATCCCTTATTTTTAAATATTTAGGTTATTAGTAATTTTTCATCTATTTTCCTGTACCACTGTCAGTGTCAACATTTGGACAGTATCTGGATTTAAGAACTATCACTTTAGTTAACATTATAAGGGCTGAATGTGAAAAGAGGTTAAGTTAAAGGCAAGGTGAGAGGCTATTATGATGGTCCAAGCAAAAATAATGAGATAGATCTCAAAGTAGTAACAATAGAAATGAACAGAGAACGGATTTAAAAGTCCATGAGCTACCTGTAAGGATCTGTCATCTGATTAACGTAACATGCAGAGAAGTAATTCTTTTTTTTAAATAAATATTTATTAAACTCATATAGTGTAGGAGTATCAAAGAATAATTATGAGAAAAAATTAGCATTAAAAAAGCACCACGCATTTTCACTTTTCTCGCTCTATGTGTGTACACATGTATGTGTAGGATCAGCTTTCCAATTGCATTTAAGTGATTTAGAGTATTCTTTTTTATCAGAGGAAATATAATTCCGTGTTTCAGTTTTACAACTGCAAAAGCAGAGCCAGAAAGAATCACAGTTGTCAGCAAAAGCTTGGCTCTCTGTTATTGAATATCTGGTGGGGCTATAGTGGGAAATTAACATACTAAGCAAGAAACTCCCCATGATCAAGTTTACTTCAATTTTTAAAAAGAATCTGTATCTACTCGGGCATTCTGCCAAAAAAGCAAATGCTTTACACATTTGACTCCTTGTCATTTTATGTGGCTATTCTCCAATATAAACTTAGAGATGTCCACATTTCAAAATCTGCCAACTTCTGGAACCCGGGTCAAACAAAACACTTCTTCTCTCTGTGACAAGTTAAAATTTATCAATGAAAATTAATCTTATTAGGTAAAGCTGAGACCACATAAAAATGTTTATAATAAACCAGTTTATTTCCCCCAAAAAGTTTTTTTTTAAGATAACTAATACCCATTCCACACTATTAAGCTTCAGACGACAAATGCAAGGTTTTATTATGATTAAATTTTTAAACACTTGAAGCAGACATAGCCAAAGACTTTCCCTGGGTTTAAATCTGACATACCTCAATTGATGAAAACCTGAGAAGCATATCTTGCTTTCCTCTGAGGTAACATTCCTTTTTATTCATCTTCCTTATTTAAAAAAAAAAAAAAAACTAGGTAAGTCTAATTTATCACTTTTGATGATTCAAAGCATCTGTATCCACTCAAAAAACTTTTACTCTGAAAAATATCCAAGTTTTTGGGGGTTTTTGTTGTTATTCTGTCACTCAGCCGTGTCTGACTCTTAGCAACCCCATGGACTGCACCACAGCAGGCTTCCTTGCCCTTTATCATCTCCTGGAGTGTGGTCAAACTCATGTCAATTGAGTTGGTGATGCCTCCAACCATCTCATCCTCTGTCATCCCCTTCTCCTCCTGCTTTCAATCTTTCCTAGCAACAGGTCTTTTCCAATGCATCAGCTCTTTTCATCAGGTGGCCGAAGTACTGGAGCTATAGCATCAGTTCTTCCAACAAATATTCAGGGTTGATTTTCTTTAGGATTAACTGCTTTGATCTCATTGCAGTCCAAGGGACTCTCAAGAGTCTTCTCCAACGGCACAGTTCAAAAGCATCAGTTCTTTGGCTCTCAGTCTTCATGGTCCAACTCTCACATCCATAGATGACCAGTTTTGACCAGACGAACCTCTATCAGCAAATTAATGTCTCTGCTTTTTAATATGCTGTCATAGGTTTGTCATAGCTTTTCTTCCAAGAAGCAAGTATCTTTTAATTTCACGGTTGCGGTCTCTGTCCACAGTGATTTTGGAACCAAGAAAATAAAGGTCTTTCACTGTTTCCATTGGTTCCCTATCTATATGCCATGAAGTGACTGGACTGGATGCCATGATCTTAGTTTTTTGAATGCTGAGTTTTAAGCCAGCTTTTTCACTCTCTTTCACCTTCAAGAAGCTTTAAGTTCATTTTATTTATATTAATAGGTTTATTCATTTTTAATGATCTTAAAAAATCTCTCCTTTAAAAGGCATCCTATTTATACTTCCAAACCACTTTCTCAAACAACAGATTACAAGAACAAAGCAAAATAATGTTAGAATCTTACTTATACTGTACCTCATGTGTATGTAACTCCACACAGTCCTAAGAGAGTAAAATAAACATCTGGGTCTAGCTACCTGGTAATATGTTAATACTATTTTGTTATTCCAAATTAAGTATGTAAAGTTATAACTGCAACATAATTCAGAATGAAAATCCAATGAACTTTAAGTAATTAACACAGAAAAATCAGAATATACTTTGACATAAAAACTAAAACATATCTTACTTCATAAGTTACTGGATTATTACATTATATTCCATCTTTACAATTAAATAATTCTGGGCCATATCCCAGAATCTATCAGACTAGTTTAAGTTGGGATAAAAATCATTACAAATTTATCTTTTACCAATAATCTAAAAGACCTCAGTACATGCTAAAAAGCATATACCTCTACACCATAACCTCACACATTGACATATACTTAAGGGATAGCAACAGCAACTATTATCATTAAAGAAATCTCTCTAAAGATAAATCTCATCATATGGGGAGGTGAGGCAAGTATAGGAAAAAACAGAAAAAGCCCAGAACAAATTATACAAGAGCTATGACACAGTATTTTATGATCTAACATACATATAATTGAAATCACACAAATAGGAGAGAGAGAGAACGGGTCAAAAAAAGAAAAGAAGATAATGACTGAGAATTTTCCAAACTAAAAGATATAAACCACAGAACCAAGAAGCGCAAAGAAAACCAAAGAGACACAGCATTTTCAAAAGTAAAGACACATTATTTTCAAAGTCAGAAAAAATCTTAAAAACACCCTCCAAAAAAAAGAACATTTAATACACAGAGAATCAAAGAATTAACAATAGAATGACGTCTTTTTTTTTGGCTGCACCATGCAGCTTGTGGGATCTCAGTTCCCCAATCTGGTATCAAATCTAGGCCCTGGCAGTGAAAGAAACAAATCCTACCCACCTGAGTGGTATCTCTTTCAGAAGATAAAAAAACTGAGTAATTCATTACCACTAGATTTGCCCTATAGTAAATTATAAAAGAAGTTTTTCAGGTGGATGGAATATGACAGCAGACAAAAGCTTTTATCCACACAAATCAACACCACTAGAAATGACATAAATGAAAGTAAATATAAAACCTCATCTATTTCTTATCTGTAATTTCTCTAAAAGATAACTGGTCTGAAGCAAAAACAGATGTACTGAGTTCTGATAACATGTATTCAGTTCAGTTCAGTTGCTCAGTCATGTCTGACTCTTTGTAACCACATGGACTGCAGCACGCCAGGCCTCCCTGTCCATCACCAACTCCTGGAGTTTACTCAAACTCATGTCCATTGAGTTGGTGATGCCTCCAACCATCTCATCCTCTGTTGTTCCCTTATCCTCCTGCCTTCAATCTTGCCCAGCATCAGGGTATTTTCCAGTGAGACAGTTCATATCAGGTGGCCAAAGTGTTGGGAGTTTCAGCTTCAACATCAGTCCTTCCAATGAACACTCAAGACAGATCTCCTTTAGGATGGACTGGTTGTATCTCCTTGCAGTCCAAAGGACTCTCAAAAGTCTTCTCCAGCACCACAGTTCAAAAGCATCAATTCTTCGGCACTCAGCTTTCCTTATAGTCCAACTCTCACATCCATACATGACTACTGGAAAAACCATAGCCTTGACTAGACGGACCTTTGTTAGCAAAGTAATGTCTCTGCTTTTTAATACGCTGTCTAGATAGGTCATGACTTTAACATGTATAAATATGTCATATGTCTGCATGACAACAAATGCACAAAGGATAAGCAGGAAGAATTTTGAGTAAATAGTTTTAAAATTCTTATAGTATGCTGCTGCTGCTGCATCACTTTAGTCGTGTCCAACCCTGTGAGACCCCATAGATGACAGCCCACCAGGCTCCCCCGTCCCTGGGATTCTCCACGCAAGAACACTGAAGTGGGTTTCCATTTCCTTCTCCAATGCATGAAAGTGAAAAGTGAAGGTGAAGTTGCTCAGTCTTGTCTGACTCTTTGCAACCCCATGGACTACAGCCTACCAGGCTCCTCTGTCCATGGGATTTTCCAGGTAGGAGTACCGGACTGGGTTGCCATTGCCTTCTCCTCTTATAGTATATATATAAAATTATATACTATTATATAATGGAACACTTGCTTGTTTACAAATGTATATTACAAACCCTAAGACTACCACTAAATTAATTTCAAAAAGAGGTACAAATAAATAAACAGATAACAGCAGATAAATATCAAAATTAAATAACATGTCATCTGGTATAAAAATCAGTGTTTCTTAGGACACACAAAAAAGTAAGACACTATCAAGAAGCATGACAGCTGAAACGGTAGCCCAGCCTGCTTTGTCTTTTATACTAAACTGATAGAAATCAAAAGGCATTGACCAGAGCAAACACACCATGGTAAAAGCAGCTATTTATAATAGATAGGAATAATAAATATCCAGGTAATCCAAAAAAGGAAAAACACAAAAAACAAACAGAATAACAGAAAATAGCTGGCAGAGTGGTAGATTTTAGTTCAATTATATTATTAATTAAATATAATAAACCTAAACACATCAATTAAAAGAGACTGTCAGATTAGATAAACAAAGAAGTCCAACTGTATACTGTCTAACTACTCAGGTAGCATCAGAGGTAAAGAACCCGCTTGCCAATGCGGGAGACCTAAGAGACCCGAGTTCAGTCCCTGGGTTGGAAAGATCCCCTGGAGGACGGCATAGTGACTCACTCCAGTATTCTTGCCTAGAGAATCCCACAGACAGAGGGGCCTGGTGGGCTACACTCCATAGGTTTACAAAGAATCAGAAACAGCGGAAGCAACTTAGCACGCACACATATACTGTCTGTAAGAAACCCATTTAAAAAATAAAAGCGTAAGTAGGTTGAAAGTAAAAAGATGGGAAAAGCTATGTTAGGAGACAATTCTCCATGGGTCTCTGTTATGGTATCTGTCTTTGAATCTACTACAGGTTGTAACTGACCTGCAACCACCTTCCACCTGTAGTTGCTCCTTAATAGTAGTCAATAAAGTAGAGAGTCAGAAATCTACTGTCTATAGCCAGCATTTATGAAACTTATGGCAAATTAACTTGTTACCTTTCAAGAAGACAAAATCTCAGGCACTTCACAATTCTTAACATGATATATATACCATGTTAAAAAATAATCAAAGCTGGAGAGGCTATATTAATAAACAGACAAGGAAGACTTACAGAATAAGAAACATTACCAGGGATTAATAAGTCCTTTCACCAAGAAAAAATAATTCTAAATATACAAGGACATAATAAAAACTTCAAAATACATGAAGCAAAAACTGATAGAACTGAAAGAGAAACAGGCAAATCCACCAGTTGGAGACTGTAACACCCTCTCAATATTTGAAAGATCAAGATGATAAACATACAGAAAATTCAACCTTACTATTGAGAGAAAATATACAAACTCACAATGAAAGAGATCATTTACACCTGTAAGAATTTATTTAAAACTTGAGAAGTTTGACTTTGGCCACCTCATGCGAAGAGTTGACTCATTTGAAAAGACCCTGATGCTGGGAGGGATTGGGGGCAGGAGGAGAAGGGGACGACCAAGGATGAGATGGCTGGATGGCATCATGGACTCAATGGACGTGAGTCTGAGTGAACTCCGGGAGTTGGTGATGGACAGGGAAGCCTGACGTGCTGCGATTCATGGGGTCGCAAAGAGTCGGACATGACTGAGCGACTGAACTGAACTGAACTGAAGTTTGACAAATGTGAATACTGGTGACAATGAGGGACATCAGAAACTCTAATGAACTGCTGGTGGGCAAACAGTTTGATAGAACCACTCTGGAAAACAATTGGGCATTACCTAATAAAACAGAGAATGTGCACATTCTGCCACAGCAATTCCACCCTTAGTATAAATTCTTATACATATGCACTTGAAGACATGCTAAATTCTTAAACACATGCACTGGAAGGCATGTACAACAGTTTTCATAATGGCATTGTTAATAACTGAGGATTAAAAAACCAGGAAACACCACATATGTCCAAAGATAAGAGAATGAATAAATAAAGCTGATATATTCATATAACACAATACATACAGCAGTAAAAATGAATGAATTACAGCTGTATAATACAACACAGATGACTCCCTATAACACAATGTTGGGTTGGTGGGGGTCACAGAAGAACAGATACACATAAATAACTCTAAAAAGATAAAAGCCAAATAATATATTGTTTAGAGATGTTTACAAATGAGGTAAAACTATAAAGAAAAACAAGGAAATGATTAGACAGATAGAAGAAGAGAAGGCAGAGACTTCAAAGATATTTGTAACGTTCTATTTCTTATTCTGAGTAATAAAAAGATTTTTTAATTAATTTACTTATTTTATTGGAGGCTAATTACTTTACAATATTGTGGTGGTTTTTGCCATACATTGACATGAATCAGCCACGGGTGTACATGTGTCCCCCATCCCAATCGCCCCCCACATCCCTTCCCGTCCCATCCCTCAGGGTTGTCCCAGAGCACCAGCTTTGAGTGCCCTGTTTCATGAATCGAACTTGGACTGCTCATCTATTTCACATATGGTGATATACATTTTCAATGCTATTCTCTCAAATCAACCCACCTTCGCCTTCTCCCACAGAGTCCAAAAGTCTGTTCTTGATATCTGTGTCTCTTTTATATTCCTTAATTTATACATATTATAGACATTCTTTTATTATATATTTATAATTAAAATTTGTATTAAGAATAAGTAATAAATATAGATTCACTTAGCAAATAGTAAAAACAAAAAAACATTAAACAAAATCACCAAATAAAGGACAACACCCCTGATGTTCCTCAACATTGAGAGGTACATGGCCACTCTAGATACCGGGTATACTTGGCAGGATATAAAACATGAAACAACATGCCAGCAAGGCAGTGTCAGGCAGTTACTCTTCAGCAGGAGTTTTCACACCAATTCAGGGAGTTTTCCCTTTGGCCTTCCAGGTGGCAGGTTAAGTAAAAGGAATGAAATCACAAAGGCTGGTGCGGTATTCAACTTAGCTTGGAAATACTGAATAGTAATCACCATCTTTATCTATTGACAAAGATTACCAGACACAGAATAAACTTGCTCAACTGTAAGAGTTATTACCCAGGGAAGCCCAAAGCAGGTGTCTCCCACTGCTATTAATACTTACAGTTTATTCACAGTCCTCCCAGCCCATATATATGTACTTTACTAACCATGATTCATTTTTACGAAAAGCAATGGTGCTCGGTTACACAACTGACATTCTATTTCTATCATTTCCAGGTGAATAAAGCTAGAGAGTTAACCCAAGACCAAAACAGTCCAAAAAAAAAAAAAAGAAAGCTATTAATTCTTTACTCATACTAAGTGAGATTAAATTTAAATGGTACTGAGCTAAACAGCTCTTAATATATTTCACTTAAAATGTCAAAGATTTTAAGACACCATTAATTTTTATATGACTAAGAAAGAACATTCTTCTAATTAAATATGGCACACCACTGATTGGTAGCTTCCCTGATTCTTCACCAAATGAAAGAATCCGAATACGGGAGACCTGGGTTCAATAACCTGGGTTTCGAAGATCCCCCGGAGGAGTACAAGGCAAACCAGTCCAGTATTCTTGTCTGGAGAATCCCCATGGACAGGTGAGCCTGGCAGGTTACAGTCCAGGGGATCGCAGAGAGTAGGACACGACTGAGCAACTAAGCACAGCACAGCTGGTGGCTCAGATGGTAAAGAATCTGCCTGCAATGCAGGAGACCTGGGTACGATCCCTCGGTCAGGAAGATTCCCTGGAGAAGAAAATGATGACCCACTCCAGTCTTCTCACCTGGAGAATACCATGGACAGGGGAGCCTGGTGAGATACAGTCCATGGGGCCCCTAAAAGTTGGACACGACTGAGTGACTAACACTTTGACTTTCTTTAACCACTGATTGTAAGCTACATCCCCTACTGAGCTATAAAAATGGGGAGGGGGAGATAAACATCTTAGAATCAACTGAATACAAAATAACTCTTCCAGTTTTCCACTAAAATATTTAAGATATGCTGCGTTATTCTCTCCCTGGGAGACAAAATCCACTCAAACAGAAACTGGTCCCCTACTAAAAACTTTCTAAGATGAGTTAGGTTGTATTTTCTCACTCAATACCAAGGTTATATTTTCTCATTCAATATCTCTCTTTTTTCATCTATTCTAAAAACACAACTCTCACTATCAACAAAACTGGAGAACAGCTCTCTTCATTCTGGATGTTAAATGAGCTTCCATCACTGAGAAAAATCATCAGAAGTTTCAAGGGCTTTCATAACCTGGAGACTTTCATATAATGTTCTGGAGTAAAGATGGACAGACAGAAAGCACAAGTTATCCCAGAGTAAGTCTGCTCCCACATGCCGAGGCTGTGCAGTCAGAATGGGGGAAAACAAACCTCAGCGCAGCAGGAAAACACAAAATGAATGTTTTCATCTAAGTGGGTTGTGCTCAACTACTAGCTCTGTATAACTGGGAGGGCAAGTCTATCAGTTTATAAGCAAAAGTGAAGACAATCAATTGGACTTCCCATACTCTGTCAACTTGCAAACAAGAGGACCAGATAAACAGCCTCTTGTTTACAGGTTGATAAACTTGGGGCTTATACAAACATTAAGCACATCTTAAACTGCCAAAGAAATGAATCTGTAATGAAAAATGGTACCTGAAAATGTATTTAAGGCAATCAAAATCAATCAATCAATCAAACAAACCTGAAGCTCAAGAAGAGATGTAAGTAGTATGGGGATAAATAGATCAGCAGTGGTGCTCATGCTTGGCTTAGTTGCTCAGTCGTGTGGTGCTCCACACCAAGTTAATGCATGGAGGTCAGTTTAAATTGCTCTGTTTAAATTTAATACACAAGCTAAAGATTTTTTAAAGAGAAGATACACAGTTTAAAACATTCAACATTTATAAGATAGTCTTAAAAATTGGGAAGCCGAGAGTACAAAAATCTAAAATAAGCTAAACTCCTTGTATTACATAAAAGAAAGTATTTTTTATTTGTTCCCAAATTTTGTAATTAAAGCTACAATTCTGTATATATGCTTTTTAAAATGCTTACTGCATCATGCTTTTTAATGAAACACATAAAACAGAGTCTATGCTGCAAAAACAGAAACCAGAGTTTAGACTGATTTTAAAAAATTATTTATAATGCTATTCAAATGCAGTCTATGAATGAACTGTTTGTTATAGGTTTGCAACAAGATAAGTATCTATCAAACTAGAAACTCTTATAGTAGTTTGACAGGGAAATTCTATACTTGTTTAATAATCATTAAAAAAAGGGAGCTTGTATTTTGTCTGTTAGGTTTTTCTCATTTCATTTTTCTGTACTTATTTTTAATGTATTTTAAATAAGTATCAGAAAAAAAGAGATTCTCACCACAATTAGTTTGAAAAGTAGTTATATAAGACATATCAGTTAAAAAGCTTTATCTGCCAAATGACACATCAAAATGTACGAAAGTTAAAATAGAGATGCAAGGAAAAAACAAAATAAAGTGGGAAACTTCCATGACCTATTAGATTACAATTAAGTAGAGAATGAAAACCAATTATGAAATGTCACATTTTCTTCAGGAAGTCATCTGTTATAAGATGTACCATCAGTTTAATACCAGCTTTTCAGGAGAAAAAAAATAGCTGTTTTAAATGTACACAGTGTGAGGTGTATTAACCTCAGAAATACTAGAATTTTTTAAAAAAAAGAATTAATCAAGGAAATAATAGTAGGGCAACAATTTGGTATCAAATAAATAGAAAACTTTGCAACAAAACACTTATAAAGATACTGAAAATATTATAGACCCTAAAAAATACCTCAACTTTGAAAACTTAATCTAAAGCATGGCAAAAACTGGTTTTCTACCATTTCCCACTATAAATTACTTAAGGATTCCTGTTTGCTTTGCTTTTTTGATGGTCCTGGGTAAAACTATTACGAAGAAAGTTTGCCCCTTTTATAAACTTTTAAAAACTATATTAAATGACTTAAAACATGCTCATCTCTTCATCCTTGCAGTTTTCTAATTCACTTTTATATAGAACTCCAGGGAAGAAGTCAAAGTATTTCATAATGTCAGATGCTGCACAGATCATAGATACCTCTGCTATTCTCTTCCTAGCTCCTTACAACCTTATTAAAAATCTAGGATATTATTAGGATATGAGTAGCAGCATTATTTTGCTTTCTCAAAAAAGGTCACAGTCTGTTTGTCTTTCTTCTTTGTGGCCCACTGGAAAAGGGCTGGCCTAATGTAGCCACCCTCAGATAGCTATACAGTTGATTAGGTAAAAGCTGGCTAAAGAGATAAAGGGTTATATGAGAGCATTACTTGAAACACTACCACTCTATATATGTGTGTATATACTGCACACATTACACACACAAAAACATACACCTATACTAGACAAGACTCAAAGCAACATTAGTAACAATTTATTCTACGTAATAACACAAAAGTATTTTCCACCTATGCTATACACTCAATCATCTAAAAATTACCCTCCAAAGGATGATCCTACTTCTTTCTTAGTCTGTCAAAAGGACTGGTTCTCATGATAAAACCAAACCTACAAGAGAAAGAAGTGTACTGAAGATAGGATCCTTCTGAAACTGTTCATTTTAAGTCAGAGTTTTGAAAGCTAAGTTCTCTAAGTTTTCTTCCATTCCCATACCTAAAACTTAAACCAAGATTCAACTAAATGTGTTCTAAACGCCTCATTTAAGATACAAACTTCTTTATAAAATGAAAAAATAAATAAAATGTATTTACCATAAGAACAAACTAGGAAAAATATTTGTAACTCAATTCACAGATAGGGACCAATTTTCCTAATATATGAAGAGCTCCTTGGAAGCAACAATCAAAAGACCAAGACTCACAATAGAAAAGTGGGTACAAGATAATCGAGTAATCCTGAAAAGGAAATACAAACGGTTCTCAAATATATGGAAGGACACTCAATCTCACTTATAACAAAAGAATGCAAATTAAAACTACACTGAGATCCATGTTTTATCTATTAGACTGATAAAGATCAAAATATCTGAGACCATAACCTTGGTGACAATATGGGAAAAGTCTCATTATTGCTGGTGGGAAACTATAGCACAGAAACCACCTCTGTATTATAGTTTTTCTTACTGGGACTATCTTTCTAAGACATTCAAAAAATGTAGTACACAAGACACATTCAGCTTGCTGTGAACTGTTGGTCATTTAAAAAAAAACTATTGTAGCTATCTGCGTTTATAGAATATTGTTCATAAAGTGAAACAGACAGGTAGATAAGTTTATGAAACCTGGATGAGAAAGTGGCAGTACTGACAACAGTACTGCTCCATCTGAGCTCACCTCATGACAGCTTGTTGTGCACTTAGTGGGTGTTTAATTAAATTTTCTGGGTGAATAGGACCAAGATGATGCTGAAGGATGATCAGAATGGTGTAAAACAAGTGAGAATAAGAAATTAGCTAAATTTATCTGAATTGGTAAATTAATTGCTTAAACATTATACTTTTTCAAGAATAAAGCACTGTACACTGACAAATGTTTCCTGAGAAATGAGTCAGCAAGCAACAGAGGTATAGTGTACTTAAGCAGTAATGGTCCCCCTAGTGAGTCACATAGTAAGGAAACTCCTCCCACACCAACTCCGGTCCTGGCGACATGATCTGAAGGCTAGCTGCTGGAAACACCTAGATCTCCATCGCTTTAGCACCAATATCCAGACTATGAGTGACACCATTCTAGGCCAAATAGCTTCCAGATGACCACTCGGCTGACCCAGCCAGAAGCAGGAGCAGAACTGCTGAACTGCCAAAATTATGGGCTAACAAATGGCTATTGTTTCATACACTAAATTTTGGGGGAGTTTTGTTATATAAAAATCGATACCAGTGGGGAGGTGAATAGGATTGGTGGTCAAGGAAAATTTTTGTTTTATCTGTTTTCTGCTTTTTAAATTTCACAAGAACATACTCCTATACTATTTGTTTAATTAACTTATAAAAGTATTTTTATATCAGATTGATATCCTAGTAAAGCCCTACTTATCACCTTATAAACACATATACATAAAAACAAAATAATTCAGTCCAAATGGGAAAATGAATTTGAAAGGAGACATTAATATTGCTCAGGAAAAATAGGGTCAATACAAAGTTGCAGGGTGTATTTATTACAAAAAAAAAAATTAGTGAATAAGAATACACTCATGATCAATGTCTTAATAATGGCTATTATCAGATTCTGGAAGTATTAGGAGATATACATCTCAGATTTTGCTTCCCTGCTTCTTCTGTTTATGCAGCTAATGACCTAGTACATATTCCTTCATTTTAGTTCTCACATGCTATGAAGTAAACATAAGCTGAATAACTTCAGGCAAAAGTTAGTTAACCTCTTCATGCCTCATTTCCTCAACTGTAAAATGGGGATAAAGTACTTATTTTACAGTTGTGAAAATTAAAACACTTAGAATAAGACACACAGTAAGGGCTCAATAAATGATCTATAACCTCTGTTAGTAAAATGATATAAACTTAAGGTCTTTTGACTAACTTGGCTTCTATTTTATAACCACTAAGCATCATCAACCAAAGTGTGATACATCAAAATAATTTGAAAAATTTTCCTAAAAACTTCATTAAAAAAAAAGAAGAAGACAATCTTATTAAAAAGCAAAACAAAACCTGGGAATATAAATTTTTAAAAAATGAAGAAAACTGAAACTCCAAACAAATCCATTTGGTCCACATTTCACAATTCTAAATGGGTTTAAAAACCAAAGGTTTCAATTTGTGTGTGTGTTATAAATTCAGAAAAGGCAAAAAAAAGGAAGCAATAGTTCCTACTGTCACCTTTGCAATGACCTCTGGCACAGACACCTCCAACTCATTCTACTACCATTTAAAACAACAAAAAAAGAAGACTGTAGAAAATAAGGCTCTTTCATAAGAAATATACTTCACTTAAACTGCAATATTGGAAAACTGTAGTTACTCCCTGATCAATGGCCTAACACTGCCCCTTTTCAGGGCAAGATCAGGCCTGGATAGTTTTCTGTCTATATATGTATACATCAACAATTTTAAAAAGAAAAATCAAGCCTGGGTAGGGTACTTAAAAAAAAAAAAAAGATGATTTTTCAAGTGTTTTAAACTGGTAATCACCTAGACTTTAGACATGTGAGTCAGTGACCAACTGGAAAAAGCCTTATACCACAACGTATAGGTAGTTTAGTCTGTCCTATTGTGAGGAATGAATAAATGCTATAAAACCTCCATTTTTCATTCCAATTCAACTCAATTTAAAGAGCACCTGGTATACACATAGTAATGTGGCAGATTCCGGACTTAAAAGGGCTGCTGCTAAGTCACTTCAGTCGTGTCAGACTCTGTGCAACCCCACAGACGGCAGCCCACCAGGCTCCCCCGTCCCTGGGATTCTCCAGGCAAGAACCTGGAGTGGGTTGCCACTGCCTTCTCCAATGCAGGAAAGTGAAAAGTGAAAGGGAAGTCGCTTAGTCGTGCCCGGCTCAGCGACCCCATGGACTGCAGCCTACCAGGCTCCTCTGTCCATGGGATTTTCCAGGCGAGAGTACTTAGAAGGGTTAGAAGAGAAAGAAGTGATTAGAAGGGTTAGAAAGAAAGTAATAGTTATGTTACTATATACACCAGACAGTTCCTGGTTACTAGTATTTAATCATAATAATCCAATGAGTTAGAAATTATTAAAACTCATTTTACAGAGGAGGAAATTAAGGCTCACAGAAATAAAATAACTTGTCCAGGGTTTCTCAGCAGCAGTAGGGTCCTGGAATAGGACTGTGGGGCAGGAGGAACACGAGGGTAGTGCCATATGACTATTCCTACAGACAAATACAACACTCAGCGTAGTCAGTCCTTTATCAGCAACATGAAAGGAGGCTAGGACTGTGGGAAACCAAAGAGGATCTTTCAGGAATGGGCAAAGGAGTCACAGAAGGCTTTAAAGTGGTTAATCTTTGAGTTGTTACTTTAAGGATGAGTAGATTTATAAACTTCAATGCCAAGGTTCACTCCCACCTCCCCTCATCCCCAATATATCAACCAAAATAAATTACTTACTTGAAATTGAGAAAAACAATTTTGAGAGAAATCTTCCTCAGATATTTTATTCCATAGTTTTAAAACAAATAATATGATGACAGATTAATTTTTAGGTTGCTTTTATGTGGCTTGTCTTGGTTTTTATTCTGAAATGAAATTTAGATTAGTCATTTTCTTGTTCTGAGAAACTAGGAGTATGCCAACATGTTTTAACTTCACATTTTTTTCACATATCAACATGTATTCTTACTTACAGAGTCTTTCATTTCACCATCTCAAACAATAGCTAATTTAATATATAAATTTACTTTGAAGTATAAATATATATGCAAAATAAGATAGTTCTTTTAATTCTTGTTATACTTCCTTGGTAATTATAATAAATAGAAGAAAATAGAAAACTGTTGTTAAATTGTTATATATTACACAAGCATTTTTGAGGTAACACGCTTTTTTAAATTCTTTGAATCATTTATATAGTAAATGCTCTCTTAACCCAAAGAAAATTAAATAACTGTCCCCAAGGAAACTGACCTCAAAATCTTGGTACTTCCCACAGCTATCATCTAAAAAGAAAACAGAATTGGACCAAAAAAAACCTTAATTTTCCAAAGACAATTACTGCCCTTTTTTCTCCAAATTTACTCTGTTAGGCATATATTCAATTTCTGCTGCAGAAAACAGTCCAGTTTGCCAATACTAATTAAGCAACAAAATATTTTTCACTTAAAAACGAAATACTTAAAAATCTACCAAGAACTGGAAAAAACACAGGTCATCTGGAAAACTTAAAAAATGACAAAAAATAAAACCAAAAAATACCCTACCCAACCACACACCAAAAGGTTATACAGACTGTCATTAAGACGGTTTTACTTATAATTTGTTTTAGCCTCAAAATGCACCTACATTATGTCCAGACAGTGAAGAATTTTTCTTTAAATTGCCTAAGACACCTACCTACTCCTGCCTTATCTGGAAACTCTTAAGTTAACACAATTTTACCCACAGTTTACTGTACCTCAACTCTCATTATTTATTTCCTCTCTCATTCAGTATCACTGTGGTGTTAAAAAGGCAGTCAGGTACCAAAAGTGACATACACCATCCCATGTTCCATATCTTAGTAAGTTTCCAAGTATTTCTTGGAAATATATAAGGCTAATGGCAACATCTTCTGAAGCCTACTTAAACCCAACCTACTTAAAAACTCATTTTCCACTCATTTTTAATTGAACAAATTCTAATCAAATTAAAAGACCGGAAAATGTTTAAGTACAGTACCAAAGGAACTCTGAAAGGTCTCCTGATCCATTGCCTTTCCCTTTGGAAAACTATATACATACAGTTCTAGTATCAATTTTTGTTTATATCTGTCCTAAATTCTTGTTATAGACTAATCTATAGACATATATTTATAGACATTATTTGTTAAAAAGAGAGAGCTACAATCATCACAAAACAAATCCAGCTACAACCTATTCTACGGGTAGAGTCTAAACACTATTGAACATGGTAGGCCCTTTGAGATTTCTAAACTGTGTACATGTTTTTTTTTTTTTTTTTAACAATTCCTCTAAACTTCTGTATGTTTGTTTTCCAATTATAACCAAGGCCTTTCCAATTCTCAGATGTGGGGAGACAGTGTGAGGTAGTAAGGGCTGAGAGTCAAAATCCCCAGTTTTTAGACCCAACCCCACACCAACCAATTATAGGATACAGGACACTGGACAAATCCTTGAGTTAATCTTATCTAGATATCAGTTTTCTTAAAAGGAAAGAATTTCACCAGAAAACTGTTTTCCAACCCCTTTCACACTGTAAATAATATTCATTCAGCACAACAGCCAATAAGAAGTCTTTTGGAGGCATCAACATTGTGCTTGATGAAAAAAATATATTTTCTTTATATAATTATGAAAGAAAATTAAACAAAGCTTGTAGCAATATGAATGGATTTCAAATCCAACCTTTTCCACATTAGGGACATTTCAAAATAACAATGATGCTTAATTTTTGCAGAACATACATATGCTATTAGGCAGTCATCTTGCAGCAAGCTAAATGGCACATCAGAAAATGGCTAAGAGGATCCAATAAAGGCAAAGTACAGGCTAAGAGCTAGGCCCCAGAGCAACATCCTGCCACCCTGTCCTTTCATCATCAGATGACGCTCTCTTAAGCACCCAGAATACAAACTCCAGTAGCAGTTTCATGATCCCTTCTCCATAAGAGGCAGCTTCAGTCTCTGGTTGGCTGAAGCAGATTTCAAGTATCAATGGTAAAGCACTTTCTTTAATGTACTTAAAATACCAAATAGAGCAATAACTGCTGGTTGTGCTCATCATGGGGCTTCCTTGGTGGCTCAGATGGTAAAGAATCTGCATGCAATGCAGGAGACCCAGGTTCAGTTTCTGGGCTGGGAAGATCCCCTGGAAAGGGAATGACAACCCCACTCCAGTATTCTCACCCAGAGAATCCCATGGACAGAATCCCAAAGGGAGCCTGGTGGGCTACAGTCTATGAGGTCGCGAAGAGTCAGACACGACTGAGTGACTAACACACTCGTGCTGTGCTCATCATGCGACCTGCTTAAGGAGCCCCACAGTCTGCCTTCAGACTCCACTCCACTAGGGTCTACCACCTCCAGAGAGCCACACAACATCAAGCAGAAGCTCTGAATTAGAAGACGTCTACTAAAACCTAAAATTAAACAGTACTGCACTAATCATTTGACAACTAAATATTTATGACTACTATGACCTTATATTTTTGTTCTTCCTTACCAATTGTTGCAAGCACAACATAATCTAAAAAAATTAACTTTGAATAAGTATCACATGCACAATGGCAAAAAACCTCCAAAAGTTACTGAAGTTACTTAAAAAAACAAATTAGATTCCCACATTTGTCCTGTAGGCCACGAGTTATCCTCACTGGAGGCAACCACTGTTGCAAAATTCTCATGTATCCTTTCAGATATATGTGTACATATATATACAATATCTATTTATTTATAAATATATATTTATATTTACATATAAATATTTAATTTATATTATATATATATGTGTGTGTGTGTATATATATATATATTTTTTAAGCTACACAAATGGTAGCATACCACATATGGATCCTTGCATCTTGCTTTTCTTCCTTTTAATGTATCTTAGACATGGTACCAGAGCAGTACATATAGTACTACTTCATCACTTTAAGGACTTGCCTAGTATTGCACTGAAGAGATACACCATAATTTACTTAACTACTGATTCACGCTTAGGTTATTTCCAACCTTTTGCAATGACAAACAATGCTGCCACAAATATTCTTACATGGTCATTTGACACATACATAAAATCTTTTAGAGGATAAAATCCTTGCATGAAGTTGCTAGATCAAAATGTACATGAAAAAGAAAGAAAGAATAAAAAAACAAGGGGGAGAAACTCCCTGGCATCCAGTGGTTAGACCTCTGTACTTCCAGGGGCCTGGGTTCAATTCATGGTAGGGTAAGTTCCCACAAGCTGCGAAATGCAGAACCCCCCTCCCTCCAAAAAAGGAAGATGAACTACCAAAATATATATGCATCTTAAATTCTGAAAACGACTTCCAAATTGTTTTCCATAGAAAATGAACATTTTATATTCACACCAGCAATATGTGAGAATGCCCATTTCCCCTTCGTCTCATCCTCCTCAAGTTATACTGTATAATCAATCTTTCCTAATTAGGGATAAAAAGTATGTTGTAGTTTTAATTTACATCTTCATTATAATAAAATCACACATCTTTTCCTAAGAATTCTCTTTGTTCACTTTTTCTACTGGATGATATTCTAGGAGCTCTTTGTATATTAAGAGGAAATTAGTCTTTTGTGAAAAGTGTACAAATAAGCTTTACCAGTCTATTTCTCTTTTAAGTTTACGATTTTTGTCTCTATATAGTATTTTACTTTACATTGTAAAACTCAGCAATCTGGCTTCAGTTCTGTATCATACTTTGAAAGGCCTTCACCATTCCCAGATTAAAATAATTATCTTACGTTTTTTGTTTCTACACTTAAATCTTCTGACTCATCTGGAAGCAAAGTTTTTACTTTTCCAGATGACTAAGTAAGCTATTCCAACACTCATTATTAAAGAATCTTCTTCCCTACTAATAGGAAAGGTAGCATCCACTATCATACACTTAAGTTCTTACACACAAGTCAATTTCTGACCTCTGCTCTATTTCACTGCTGTTTCATTTTGCTGTGTCAAAGACATGCTACTTTGCAAAACATTTTAAAATTAAAATCAGTTTACATATAAATAAGCATAACAAAACTAGAAATTATTGGCTTTCTTTAATATAATAATTCTGCAGTTCCTAAACTGAATTTATATAATCAAATTCAACACTTTCATCATGCAATTATATATTTTAGTTGATACTTGAGAGCTCAATATCAAACTCAAGGCTTTTTCTTATATTTCTGAAGTTTTTCCTTAATTTTGTACATATATATTTTCCAAATTAGAAAATCAATATATTCTCTGCAGAAAAGCTGAAAAATACAAAATACACCTCCCAGAGATAAGCAACCTTTATATTTTGGTGCACTTTTAGTAAATTATTATTTCATAAACTGATTTTTCTCACATAATATACTGACAGCACTTTCCTCTATTATTTTATATTATACTTATATATCATGAAAACATGATTTTAATGACAAATTCTACTAAATATGCCCAATTTATGTAACCACTTCTCGGGTGCTGAACATTTGAGGTTGTTCTCTGTTATGCCTATCATCTATTATTTATTAATTCTTGCAACAAATGCTTGAATTTCAAGCACTGTGGTAAGCAACCATTGGCTGTATAATGGTGAGCAAAAATGAACACATTACCAGCATTTATGGAGGTAACTGGGAAAAACAAACATTAATCTCCTATGTATATAAAAATGACAACTACAGCAAGTGTTACGAAGGAGAGTTTATGAAGCTTTGAGAGTCTATGGTAGGGAAGGCTTCCCTGAGGAAAGATAAATTGGAGTTTAGGTGAAGGAAAAGGAAAAACATTCTAGGCAGAGGGAACAGCAGGTTCAAAGGCCTCATTGTGGGAGGAGCATGGCAAGAATAAGGGACTGAAATAAGGTCAATATGGCTGGAACATAAAGAGCAAGGCAAGAAGGACACGGCTCAAGCCATGACTCGATAGAGAGGTAGGGGCCAAACTGTGCAAAACCTTGTAAGACATGTAGACGCCACCACATAAGACATGTAGCTTTGTCCTTATCCTAAATGCAATGGAAAACTACTGAAGCATACCAAGTAGTAGGGGGATATAATAAGGTTTGCATTTTGAAAAGATTCCTCTGATTACAGTATAGAAAACAGATTAGAGGGGAACAGAATAGATTGGGGTAGGCCAAGACTAGGAGGCTATTGTTGTAAATGCATCCAAAAATGCTAGTAGTTTAGACTAGGGTAGTGATGGATAATGAAAGAAATGACGGATTCAAAAGATAATCAGATTTTGTCAAAAGAATTACATTCATAGATCAAAATCCCTAAAACTGAAATTATTGGGTCAAAAAACAACATTTCAAGGATTCTGCTATGCATTGCCAAGCTACTGGGCCAAAAGCAGTTTTCTTTTCATTTGTGAATTACCTTGTATCTGTTCCTCTATTAGAATTTTTAAATTCTTTTGAAATTCCTTTAAAATGACTTAATCCATACTTCCTTCATGAAGCCTTCCCTGACACCCCTTTTGGCCTGCCAGGTGGTCACTGAACATGTCCGCTTTGAGTCACTTTGTCTTATACACATTTCTTTTATATTCCAATTAAACTATGTTTGAATTATGTTTACATGTCTATCATCTCTCCTACATTGTGAGCTTATGGAGGGTAAAAGTTGTTCATAAATTGTTCATTTAAAAAACAGCTCAATATATGTACTAATTTCTCATTAAGTGTTCACTGAATGAACTGAATCACATATTACAAGATTCCACTGTGTCCACAGATTTTAGAGGACTCCTGTTTAATAAGCTTCTGATTAACTTATGGGTTATTTAAGTAAAGCATAACACAGAAACCTAATAAAATTTGCAACTCGGGCTTCAGATACCTACTAAAGTGACTAATTTTGTTTGTGGTAAAACACTATATCTCAGTAGTCCTCCGGAAAAATCTTTCTAATATTTATATTCAATAGACATTGTGTTATGTTAAAATATTGTTAAATGATTTAGCAAAAAAAAAAAAGAAGAGGCTATGAACAAACAAGACTTTTATTAGAGAAATTATCTGTCATTTAAGTTGTTGATAATTCACTAGCTGGAGGAAGACTGGGCAGGGGGTGGGGGGAAGATGGCAGAGTTCCTTACAGTAATCTTAAAGTCAAGCAGCTCCCTCTATAGTCTGTTTGGCCTACTTTGTTTAATTACTTGCTTTGTGAACATCTTGCTCACACTCTTCTATTTACTCCTCCTCTGCATCTCAGCAGGGAAGCTTTTGAAACGATAATCTGTTTTAAATTGATGCTGAGAAAACTGAGAAAGCTATCTCAGCTCAACATGAAGTGAGTTACATCAGGCAACTAATAAGCAAGAGCTGGGATGTGGTAACTGGGCAGCTTCCCAGATTCACCTGAGTCAGTTCCTCATAGTAAAGCCCTAGGATTTTTTTTGAAGTGAAATCCCAGAGCACTCACACCCATATTCAAATCTAAGTGAAAAAATAAAAAATGCTATCTTGTACTGTAGTTAGGTATAACCTGGGTTCCCTCCACTAAAACAAGTTACCAAAAAGTTGTTCAATTGTTCAATACATTGTATGTCAAAACAATATTCAAGTCATTTTTAAATCAGTGAAAGAAAAGCAAAAGATGTTTTGGGGGGTTTAAAAATAATTCCATCACTTACATATAGAAAATTTAAGTGATTCTCTCAGGAACCAATATCCTCAACCAGCAAGGGATTAAATCAGTCAGGATTTACCATTCAAATGTGAATGTACCAGTTTTTAAAATACCTTTTCAAATTTTACCAAATATGAGATATGAGAGCTTTTAAATCTAATACACTAAATTTATTTCTTAAATTACTCAAATATGCCCTCAAAACATAGCACAATAGGAAGTCAACTGGACTGTTTTCTAAAGCAGAAAATTATTTTTCATGCAATAATAGAAAAACTGAAAAAATAATAATAAACATCTAATAAATGAATCAGTTCAAAATTTTATAATGTACATCTGAAATCGTCACTTTATTTGGAAGATTTCTTCTGCTGCTATTTTTCACAATTTCACTTGAAACGCAAACTCAGTTTAAAAACATTTTCTCCAAACCAACGTAAGGAACTGAGGACTCCCAAAATTGACTACTATATAGGAAAAACTTAATTTTATGATAGTCCGTAACATAGATATACCGTGTTACAATTTTTCATTAATTTTACTCATTAGTAGATAGTTTGCAATTTCAAACAATAAATCTGTTTCATTAAAAAGTCTAGCATTCAAACTAGAGAACCAAATTGACTTTTATATTATTTTCAAATTTTATTTTACTAGGTGGCTGGACTGGTTTTCTTTGGGGAGAGAATTCAGAAGCAGGTAATAGTATAGTTTTTCTTTATGCTTATTAACATTAATTTTACGTGCTAGAAATGATGACTTGATTTCCGAAAGCTGTAAACTCTAAATGTATGCCAGTGACATCAAAATTTTTCACCTTTTGAGGAAACACAAAAATTTTATAGTAAACTCAATTCAATAATCCTTAACAACTTAAAGTTTGAAATTCTCTGTATCAAGTTTTATATCTTTCAATGTATATACCAAAAAACTGATTTACATTGTACATTTCAAGGTGTATTTTTAAAAATCCATATTTTTTTAAAGGGGAGTGATGCTGGTAATCTATTGTAAGATGGCCAAGAGGAAAGAAATATGTATTTCTTTCTACAAACTAGTTCACGTCTTTTTTTAATACTGAGAAACAAAAGTACACCATATTATTTTTTTTGATACCATATTATTTTTTAAAGAATTCTTTTCATACAATAAAATTACTACTAGCTCACAGTGAAATTTTTTCCACAAACAAAACTTGCCTATAAAACAAAGCTTGCAAATCACATATTTAATGACTAGTGTAGAAGAAAAAATTATGTGTAGAAAAGTAACCCAAACCATATAAATTTTAATACCCAGTATATGCCACAGTATTAGCACATCCCCTGATAATTTCAAAATGTGGCTGAACAGAGTTATATCAACATCACTATCTTATTTTTCCTCTGTACCTGAAGTGAAAAAAAAACAGTATATTCACTGAAATTCCAACTAGAAATAAAGACAGCACCACTATACTTAAAAGGGCAGAAAATCTATCCTTTAAAACATTTTATTGCCTCTATTCTCCAGACTCTATGTTTCAGGTGTTACACTTTCAACAAATGGTTAACAGCATTCAAATGCCCCAACTTAAAAAGTCCACATCATCAAAAGCTTTGTCACTATTTTAAAAAGAAATATCAAATATCATTCTATCAAATATCACTACAACAGTGAAATTTTTAACGACGAGAATTCACATTAAAAGATAACTGCTTAGAATGAGTGCTTGAGTTTGGAAAGTACTATTATCTTGATAGCCCACAGGAAAACTGACTGTAGTAATAGATGAATGGTGATTAGGGCAAGGAGCATCAAGTGGGAAATGCTATCTAAAATCCCATAGGACAGTACATAGCTAGAGAGCATCTCTTTCTAGGAGGCAGCTCCCATTATTTCACATAGGCAGTTCCAAGTGTGTAGAAAAGCAAAACAATCTGAAACCTTGCAAATCTGGCCACTATCCTACTTACACTATCATAAATTCCCAAGAGCTTCTGAGACCATACCTTCTGTCTCCCCACCCCACTTGTTCGAAATAGTTTTTGAAAACAAAACAGCCTATTAAAAAGTGCATTGTCGTAAACGTACGTCTATTTAAAATGCAATCCTACAACCCAGCATAGGGACATTTCTTTAATGTTTGCGTTGCTGGGCTTAGCTGTGGTTCTTGTGAAATTGACGCTATTAAGTGGGATGTTTTACACTGGGCGACATAAACATGCATTTCCTACTTCCGCGGATACACACTTCCCTGAAAGCAACGCACCTGGGGGCGCAGCCCTGCCCCCAGACTCCGAGGCTTTACTTGAAACTCTAAGGAGTTACGACCTGCCCTCACAGCAGAACCACATGGTCACTTCAATGAGAAAGATTATCTGGCCCCAGGCGCCGCTCTTCACCCACAGCATCTCCAGAAGGGGCAGAGGAGAGCGCTGCTGAGAAGAGGCGACGAGGAGCGACTGACAACAGAGCTGACACTTCCCTACTCCTCAAGCCGTTTCCAGCAAGGGGCACTTGGGAGACGCAGAGGGTGGTCCGAGGTCCCACCAGCCACCCACCTCAGAGGGGGGCCTGCGCGCCCGCTCACGGAAGACATGGCGCGGCCACCTGACCCCGTCCTCCGGGGCGAGAGCGACGCCCGCTCCGCCTGCCCGCGCGGCCCCGAGGGTGCGGACCCGGCTCCCGACGCCGCACGCAGTGTAAACACTCGGCGCCCGCCGCCTCCCCGCCTGGGGTTGGAGGAGGGGAGGAGGGGGCGGAACGCTCGCGCGGACCCACATTTTTGCGCCTCTTGTCGTGCTCGGGAGGAAAAGGCGAGGAGGGCGAAGGGGAGGGAAGCGATCAGCCGAGAGGGCCGGCGCCGGCGGCGTGCGCGCGAGTGCGCGGCGGGGAGAGCTGCCCGGGCGCCCGCCGCTCCCGCCCGCGCCCCGCGCCCGCTTACCTGCCGGGGTCGCTCCGAAGATTCGCACCACCGGCACCTTCTTGACAGGGGCCTGGGTGAGGGGGGATTGGCAGATATCCAGCCCCTGCAGCGGGCTGGCCATGTAGTAGTCGGCAGTCACTATCCTCACTGAAAACATGTTTGCCGCCGCCGCCGCCGCCGCCTCTTCACTAGCGACCTGGCAGCGGCAGCTGCAGCGGCGGTTCCTTCCGCAGCGGCGGCCCCACAGCAGCGGCGGCGGCGGCGGCGCCCCCTCCCCTCACACTCAGACTCGGCGGGCGGGGCGGCGTGGGCACTGCTGCCGCCGCCTGCTCAGGAGCACCCGGCGAGGGGCGACCGGGGAGAAGCCCTCGCGCTTTCGTCGGTGCTGCTGCTGGTGCTACCGCCACTGCCGCCGCCGCCGGGAATTACACGGGCTCCTCGGTCCCCGGCTGCAGCTCTTGTTGCCATGATGATGATGTCACGGACGCAACCACTGGGGGAGGGGAGAAGGGGTTGTGTGTGTGAGCGTGTGGGGCGAAGGGAGGGCCAAGAGTAGTTGGGGGAGGGGACACGGCGGGAAAGGGAGGGAGCGGGGCGGGCAGCCGAGCGGGACACCCAAGCGGGGGGCCGAGTAGGTGTTTTTCTCCCCCCGCCCCGGGCACGCCGCGAGGGCGGAGGCTGCCGCAGAGCCGGGCCCGCGCTGGGCACGGGGAATCGATGACTCGGCCGGCGGGCACGGCCACCTGGGGTGAGGGGCAGCGGAGCACCGATGTCATGGATGGGCTCGAGGCCCCGGCGGGGAGGGGGGCGCCAGTGTTCAGGGTCGTTTTCTGGCGGCTAGGCGGGATTGGCCGGAGCCGTGGCGATCGCGCTCGCCTCGCCGACCGCCATTTCACATCCTGCAGAGAAGGCGGGGGCAGCCGTGGAAACGGCCTTTTACAAGGTAAGAAAACCCTCCCGGGGGAGCGGGGCGGGGGGTGGGGGCGACGAGGCGCAGATCTCGTGCCGCCTCGGCCTCGCGGGAGGCGGGGGCGGCGGACGCAGCCGGCCCTTCTCAGGTAACGCCGCGGCCTCGCGCGTGGCCCAGGAGCGGCGCGAGGGGCGGGGCGCGCGAGCGCGGGCTTCGGCCTATAAAAGGGCCGCCCCGCCGTTCCCTCCCGAACGTGCGAGACGCCGGGCCCCCTCCTCCGCCGCCGCCGTTCTGCAGTGTCTGCACCCGGCCGCTTAATGAGATTTATTCACGCTCGGCTCTGCTCATGTTTGCCAGGGGTTGGCAGATCCAGTGCACAGGGATTTCCCACCGCGGTGTTTTTCTCCCGCCCCTTTGCTTCCCTCTCGCCGTAGTATATCCTTCCTTGGTTTCCTCCCGGGGCCCGCAGGCTGCGTCCCGGGCGCGCGCCTGGACATGTAAGGACTTGTCAGTTCCCAGTGACCTCCCTCCTCCCCTCCCTTCCCCGGCGGAATGTAGGATTAAGAGCCCTTCAGCGAAATTTTCGGCCAAAGAAAAAGGCCCATGAAAATCACCGCATCAGATGTGGACTCCCAGTGTTACTCATTAATGGTTTGTGTGAGGATTTACTAGCCTAAGGCCAGAAAGCAAAAGGGAAGGACGGTTAGACAAAACAACTTCATCCAAAAAGGAAGGGTGCAGTTGTGAAAGCGAGGGGTTAAAAAAAAAAGGGTAGTAAGCGATGCAGCTGGGTCGTCCATAATATTGGAACCATTAGGTTTTTGTCTGACTTGGTCACTAACACTGGGCGTGACCTTGGACAAATTGTTTTTTTTTTTCGGGGCCTCAGTTTGCTCATTGTGAAACAAGAGATTTCACTTAAAAATTTATAAGAGTTTCTTCCCAGCAAAATTATTTAAGCAGTAGACAGCAGAAACCGTGGTTTCTAGTTTGAAATATGCTACTGAATTAGGACTTTTGACAGTCATTTTCAGTCTATCCAAGTTAGAGGTCGTTCTTTCACACATGTATTTCCAGGTGTATTTGAATGGTTAATAGGTTGCTATATATTTGAAGTGTTGTGAGAGATCCTCATTTGGAAATATTGTGGTTCTCAAAGTAGGAAAACCAGAAAGCTCAAAGGGAGAGAGCACTGGTAAGCTGTCTATAAATTCCATGACATACAATGCTAATGATCTGTGCTCCAGGGAATTCGAGACTGATTACCACATCAAATTAGCCTGCGTTTTCAACCTGAGAGCATGATTATAAACATATCTTGCAAGATTTCTACTAATATCCAGAAAATTACCTAGTATTTTAAGAGGCAAAATCTCTTAAGTTGGTATAAGTTTTAGAAGGCAATGGAAGTGATTTTTAAAAAGGACTACCGTACAAAATGCATTTTCTGGAAAAATATCTTGTACAAGCTGAATATCAGATGCACAGTGCCAGTGATTCTCATAGTATTCTATGCCACTAGAGTGTTCTTTAAAATTTAATATTTTGAAAAAAGATTTAATAGCTTGGCCCTTACTAAATCACATTTTTAAGGGATGGGACCTAGAAATCTATATTGTTAGCAACTCCACCCTCCACTATTGTGGTTCTTCGATAATATAAAATCATGAATGCCTGTACTATATTACAATCTAGTAAATCCATAATATTTGTACTTTCCTAACTAGAAAAAGGTAAAAGTGTTCCTGCCTGGGAAATCCCATTGACAGAAGAGCCTGGTGGGGCTACAGTCCATGGGTCACAAGAGTTGAACACAATTTAGTGACTAAACAATTAGCAACCATCAAATTCACAGATTACCTATTTCTAGAAAATGTTTTCTTTCCTCCTACCTCTTAAATCAACATCATTTACTTTAAGAAAGGCAGTTGCAACCACCATTCAGATCCTTCTAGAACTCCAAGGAAGGAATGTTCACTCTTGAAGAAAAACATTTGCAGCATGAAATAGGATATTGTGTCCAGTTGCATGTAATTAAATTATTGCTCAGATTGAAAACCTGACAATACTCCCCTAATTAATCACTGTCAAGTGTGTTTTATAAATATGTTCTTCAGAGGTAAGAAAGAGCTCTGAACTCTTGAGTTAGAGAATGAAAAACCATTTACTAGGTAAATGAGTTTGGAAAGATAACTGTTTTGGGGGTTTCTTTCCCCATCTATTAAATGGAGAGTAATTCCTGTTTTAACTTTTATGGGATATTATATGAGATAATGTATGTGAAAGTATCATAATAAACTTTGACATCCAGACATTTAACTCATCTGAAAACAATAAAATCATTTGGAACTCTTACCTACATACGAGAAATGCCAAAATTGATCTCTATACTCAATAACCTTAAAGCATCTTTTTTAGTTGTTACTGTTAAGTGACTGTTTGCCAAATGATTTGAGATATAATGAGAAACGAAGCAGACATGTTTCCTGCTCTTAGAGGTTTTATAGTCTAGCACCACAGAAATGTATTATAGTCATATCAATGAACATTTGATCATCTCTTCTAGTTCGATGACCTGTGTTCATGTCATGCCTTTAGTAAAAGCCTGCTCAGCCTACTATACCAATACTGTTCAATGCCTGTTAGCATCTGCCTCTTAGCAATTTATAATCTATAACAGAAAGCAATGGATACCATAATTTTTTGGCAGATATTATAAGATGGCTTACTCAACACTTATCCAAACCCCTTCTAGCTTGCTTTTCTGTACTTTAGAAGTTAGAAAATTGTAAAATACTGTTTCAACACTGCCTTGCAACTGGAGTACTGGCATGGATGAGTGGTGTGCTGGTAAGTCATTAAGGATGGCTGGAGGAGGGGAAAGACCCTGATTTCTGGTACTGACCAGTTTTCATTGTGTGAATACTCCCAAGCTATCAAAGGGTTTCACTGAATGGGGAGTTAGTTGGAGAAGAAGCTAAGGATTACCAGCTAGCTTCAGCCTTTCACTCCATGTGACCTAGTTTCCAGCAATCAAATGCGCCCATTCAAGACATAGACCTGAAAATGAGCAACACAATGCCTCAACTGCACTCAAGGCAATGGGATTTTCTGGCAAACACCATGGCAGAGGTGTCTGATTCTTCTGAGTAGCTGGGGAGGAATTCTGGCATCCGTTTTGGGAGTCATAGGTGCTGTGGCAAGTGGTGCTATGGTGGGTTTCTGCTAGAATAGGAATGTGATGTGGGATGAATGTTCTTCCTGGTGTGTTTTTTTTCTGGATGTTGTTTCTAGCGATGTATTATCCAAGCCTGATTGTCTGGTCCTCTCAGAGATCTATGAGCTAAGTACTATCCTTTAATCCCTTTCTGCTTAAACTAGCTCAGTCACAGTCAGCTACACAGTTTGTTGAGCCCAGAGCAAAATGAAAAATGTAGGGCCCCTGTTCACAAAGCAGGAAAAAAGTTGCCATTACATGTACTGAAAATATAAGGCTTTTTCTTTCTTCTGTCGTCTCTCCCTCGACTTGTGCTGTTTTTTTAATTTGTGTTTTAATGTCATTCTGAGTATAGAAAAATTAGAATTTTAGATTATTAGGATGAATTTTATCATTTATCTTTAATTGTGCAGTGCCATTTATAGATGCAAATACAAGAGCGTTTAACTCATACACAAAATCACCAAAATTACACAGTTCATATTTTGTAGTTTGTACATCCCACAAGGAGGATGTATTTTGTGCTTTTCAGAGCAGTGTAAATACTGCATACAACCAACTCAGCTGTTTTTCTTTCCCTTCTTGATATGAGCATAGCCTATCAACCTGAGTAAGGAAGGACTGAACTGAAAGGAACTCTGGGTTGCCCTACCTTTCCCCTTCCTTCTGTGTCATCATTTTCAGTGAAAATAGTCATACAGGAAAGTAACACACGCAAGAAAGGATATGACAGCATTATTTGGTCACTGTGTGTCTTAGGATGCCACTGTCTTTTTTTCTGTACCTGACACAACTTCTGGTTGAAATGGAATGCGTTGCCTCTTAGAACTGTCAGTGCCGCCACTAAATCAGTCACTGATGTAACATGCTTGCCTTGTAGCCACTTTGTAACCCTCTGAGTTCCTGTACTACTTAGGTTCATCATAATCCTTGTGAGGCATCATACTGATGTATGCAAACTGGGTATAAGGAAAAAGACAAACAGGTTGCCTCCTCTACTTGCCTGTATGATCCATTGTACCACTGACTTCTTTTATAAAACAGACATTCAAACATAAAAGTATTAAGATTTTCAGCATGGTAACTGCAGAGCATTAAACCAAGCAGTGGACCCTGTATGACTGCACAGTTTGCATGCCCATGAAGTTGACCCTGAGCTCAGTGTTTCTCAAGGGGGGTTCTCCTGATATTTTGGATGAAACAATTCTTTATCGTGCAGGATATTTAACATCCCTGACCCCTGGGCACTGCATTCCACTGTGATAAAAATGCCCCCATATATTTCTAAATGCCCCCAAAGAGGAGTTACTTCTCTCTACTGAACTCCTGGAGTGGACTCTGATGTCTGCAGCTAGGAACCATGATCATTACAGATCTAGGAAAGGTCATGTGCAATTTTTACTTTGGATTCTCAAGCAGAGCAAAATATAGAGTTGAGTTAAAAAGATTTCAAAATTCTCATACCTGGGAGAGCAGAATTATGGTGATCTTTTTTTTCCATTGTCAGAAAAATAATATAAACGACCTTGGTGATGAAGCAAACATTTGGGAATGAAAATTTAAAGGGGACATGTCAATTTTGTGTGTCACTTGCATATAAATGGTATTTGATCTTTTCTAAGGGAAATTTTTACTCAGTCCTTCATACAGTGTCTGGCCTCTCTGAAACCATGATGGAAAAGAAACTCATTTCCTCCTGGAAGGGATTTAGAAGACCCAAGTAAATATGGCAAACTCTGGAGGCAGTTGCCAATGGACTGCTCGCTCTCAAAAGACTTCCTGCAGGTTTCCCCCAATTTATTCACAGCAGTCATCTGGGTATAAGATAGGTACATAAATATGTATTGCCTGAATGATTAATAAAATATTTTTTTACTAAAAGAATGGAGTTTTATGTCTCTTTAAAAAAAAAAACTGAGGGACAGTAAAATTAATGATGGTGAGAGCTGAATTTCTCTGTTCTTATCTTTTTAACCAGTTAATCTACTCAGTCAGAGGGAGAAACAAAACTTTCAGAAAACAACTTTCAACTCTTCTACTTCCATAAATTAGCAGTAGTAGTTTTAAGGGAGAGACCAATGAGCCTATAAATTAAAGAAGATGTTTGAGAAACAAAAAGCTTTCAGAATAGAGTAATATTATAACTGATGTTTGCGCTCTTTAGGACCCTCATCTAAATTAGATATCCAGAACTAATATTGGGGCATTTCCAGTGGATTATGCCTAGGCCGGAAGAAACCAAACCCATATAATAAGGTTAGTTTAAGTGCTCAGTTTAAATAATCAAAATACAAAATCTTACAAGCAAGTGTCTGTAGACATATCTCAGGGTAGTTTTCCCTTGCCCCAAAGTCCCCACTGCACAGCTTAAATCACACTGCTGGAGAACTTCCACTAATAATTGTTGTTATTGACAGTAAACTCTCCTGGGTTTTGATCCTCAATTTCCATCCCCTTTCCAGGAGCCAGGAGAGCCTATTTACTGTCAGATGTGTAGGTCACAGAACAACACTTGAGTTTCCCTATTTCAGTAAAACATGTTTCTCTAATCTTAAAGATTTGAAATGCATAGGAAAGAAAGTATGAAAAACCATGAAATATAGGACATTCAGTCCCACCCAAAGGCAGTTATGATTAACATTTTAGTCCATTTTTTCCCTAGAAAATTTTTCAGTAAATACATAATGGAAATAATCTCTTGGGTTCTTTTTTTCACTTTACATTGAGGCAGAAACATTTCCCATGCAAATGAGAATTCTTTGTATACATTATTCTAATGGCTGCAGAATACCTGTGTCATGGACGTACAATAGCTTCCATTTTCCTACTGTTGACCAGTAACAGAATGTTTCAAATTTTATGTTATAAATATCACAGTGATTAGCTCCATTTTGGATCCTACTCTTAACTTTGCAGGAATTTACTTTAGTGTTTATTATTTGACAAGAGCAGCAGATCTCCATACATGCCATGTTCTTCCTCTCCAAAGAAGAGAGAACTGTATGTGATTTTCTTTCTGCCTGGTTGGTTCTTCCACTCTCCACCTCTTTTCCCTAGTTACTCTTTAAATTTCAGGTCAAAGGTCACTTATGGAGGGCTTCCCAAACTATTTGATTATGTTTCTCTGTTACACACTCTAATTGTACTGTTTTTTTCCCATAACACTTACCTCGTTGCAATAACCCATTCATTTGTGTATTATTTAATTTTTGTCCGCCCCCCCCCAACTAGAATACTACAATCATTATTTGGATAAGCAGTGATTATAATGCCGTAATAAACACAGGCCAATTAATGTGATCTCATATGTATTGCTGATAAAATGGGTTCAAGCTTGAGGTTGAAATTAGTCCAAAAATACTTCGGTGCCAGTTATTATGCTAGGTGCTAGGAATATAGAAGTGAAAATGACAGGCATGACTTCAGCCTTCATTCTTACATTCTAGTGCAGGGTTTAGCAAATTTTTCCTGTAAAGGGACAGATAAATTTTAGGTTTTTCAGGCCATATGGTCTCTCTCAAACTATTCAACTTTGCCACAGAAACACAAAAACAATCATGAATCACACATATATGAAAGAGTAAATTCCAATAAAACTTTATTTAAAAAACAGGCAGCGGGGCTGGGTTTGATCCATGAGCTGTTGTTTACTGATCCCTGGTCTAGTGGAAAAGACAACTATTAAACAGATCATTTGAGATGACCAAATACTTCAGAAGAACAGGGTGCCATTCTCACATGGCAAAGCTGTCCAACTTAGTCTAGAGAGAAGAATAAAGACTTTCTTGAGGAATAGGACTCTAAGTTAATATTAAGGACGAAGAGGAGTTATCTGGGTAAAAGTGAGGGTAACAATAGGGACCTTCCTGTGTCAGTACATGGCTTCAAATTAGAAGCAAGATTTTTCATAGGTAGTAATGACACAAGTTTAGCTGTCTTCTACCTATATTAAGCATGTATTTTATTCCTTCTAAGCATTTTGTATTGTTTTAACATTTTGTTAACTTGTTGATATCTATAAAGTCCTATGTTAGATGCCGAGGGCGATTCAAAAAATATAAGACCTAGCTCTGTGCTAAAGTATTATGTAATTGACCAATAAATTGTAAGTTTCTTGACATTTTGACATTTCCTTTTTTTCCTTACACAGTATCACACATATGGTTGGTACTGCAGAAATAATTTTCCCCTGCTCTCTGCATTGCACCATTTGCTGACAAAATGGTGTCCAATATAGCCACTTTTGTATGACTTGGACAAAACGTGTTGCTCTCTGAAACAGACAATATTCTGAAGGTATCAGTAACAGTAATTTCAGCTTGTTGAAGGCAGGGGTTGTTTGTGTAAAGGTCAGCCTGTCAGTAAATAACATGCCAACCTATTCCTTCAAGATTGTAACAAACCTTTGTTTGTGTGTTTTTATATCTTTAAAATAAAAAAAAATTTTTTAAGAATAGTGGGAAACTGTACCCAGTGGTCTCACCAGATGTTCTCAAACCAGAACTAGGGCAGTTGAGTTGTAATTTGTTTTTAAAACATTTACTTCCACAAATTTATGACAGCAGGGAACTGAGGGGGTTTTTTTGCCTAAACTAAGCAAGTAATTTCATTTTCCATTCGACTTTAGCAGACCTAGCCTTTGGATGAAAATATGGGACTTCCAGATAATCCACTGAGAACTCCGCTCTCCTGATGCAGGGCCCTGGGTTCGACTCCTGGTTCACCCTCGGCATCTAACCAGGTCCCAAATGCCCCAGCTAAGGTCGAAGACCACGCATGCTGCAGCTAACACTAGGCACAGCCAATGTTTTTTAAAATGTGAAGCAGAGGTTCTTCCAAGTTTAAAAAGAACAGCAAAGATTAGTCTTAAGAATGAGGCGGGTACTTCCCTGGTAGTCCAGTGGCTAAGACTCTGAGTTCCCAGTGCAGGGGGCCCAGGTTCAATCCCTGGTCAGGGAGCTAGATCCCACATGCTACAACTAAGACCCAGAACAGCCAAATAAATAAATAAAAAAGAATGAGGGGAAACATTACTCATTTTTCTTAAGCTGCTGCTTCTGCATTACTATGAGCTGTTCTTAGACTGAAAACTCATATAAATAAGGGAGAAAGATCTTTCTAGAATATCCAGTCCCCTGTACTAAGCATATCCAGGGTCTTTCAAAACTTTATTAATGACCATCACACTTGGCTACATCTTCCTCTTTACCGGCGTTCCTGCCCTCATCCTGAGTGAATTCATCACCCAAAGAGACAGCTTCCTAGCACCAGCCTCAGAGTCCCTTGATGTGATCATCAGCCTCTCGCTTCTGTTGCCACATTGAGAATCTCGTCATACACCCAATTTGTTTCTCCTCTGACTTCAGAAATACAGACTTCACATCTGGCCAGAACTTTAATCCTAACTCGCCGTCTCAGTTCCTCCCAGTACAGCAGTTCTCAGTTCCCTGACGTCTCATTTCCAGTGCTCTTCCCAACTCTGCTGCAGCCTCTACCTTCTCAAGGTTTCTCTGAGTTGGGAACTCCATTCCAGAGACTTCACTTCTTTCTCCCTGTCAGCCTTCTCCTGCCTTCACTTCTTTTGTCTCCTGCTGCATTCTGTTTTAAATTATCACTCTTGCGAGGAACCATGTCTCCTTTGCTGTGTTGCCCTGGTATCACCTGGGAAAACACCAGTTTAACTAGGTGTCTGCTCCTAGGTTGCTAAGTGCACCCAGATAGAGAAAAATAACTGCTGTGCATATTGGCAGTTCAGCTCACTTGCTCAGTCATGTCCAACTCTTTGCGATCCCATGGACTACAGCACACCAGGCTTCCCTGTCCGTCATCAACTCCCAGAGCTTGTTCAAACTCATGTCATTGAGTTGGTAATGCCATCCAACCACCTCGTCCTCTGTCGTCCCCTTCTCCTCCTGCCTTCAATCTTTCCCAACATCAGGATCTTTTCCAGTGAGTCAGTTCTTTGCATCAGGTTTCCAAAGTATTGGAGTTTCAGCTTCAGCATCAGTTCTTCCAATGAATATTCAGGACTGATTTCTTTTAGGATTGACTGGTTTGATCTCCTTGCAATCCAAGGGACTCTCTTAAGAGTCTTCTCCAGCTCCACAATTCAAAAGCATCAGTTCTTCGATGCTCAACCTTCTTTACGTGTTCAACTCTCACATCCATACATGGCTACTGAAAAAACCACAGCTTTGACTAGACAGACTTTTGTCAGTGCAATAAATTCACCTTTGTTGGTAATGCTAAATTGTCACTTTGTCGGTAACACTAAATTCAGGACCTCCAATCCTGGCTAGATCATTCTCTATCCATACTGTTGGGAAGAGAAGATTTTCTTTATAATGTATTAGTCTCTACCCATCTGAACCTCATGCTTCATAAACCAAGATACAATGCTATGAATTCTTTGTATACCCAAAAGTAGTATTAGGCTGAATCATTTCAATTACATTAACCTCTCTCTGATTCTCTACTTTAGCTTTTGTGCTTACTTTCCTGTTTTATTTTATATCAGTGGTTTGGGGTCTTGTCTATCCAATAAGGTAAATGTTTAATGTTTTTAAAATTAATATTTGAATAGTCAGAACAGTCTCAAACATTATGGAATGAAATGATAATGGAAGGGAAATCACTACTACAATATTCACCCTTTTAGAGGCAAATCCAAGTAGTCTCCAGTTGTAACTTGGGGCTAGAGGCCTAAGGCTCAGCTCACTTGATTCATTCCATTCTTGCCTTTCCCAGCTTCCCCTTTCCATCATTTCTGATCCCACAAATTTCTAAGAACACACTCCCTTTCCCCCCTGAAGTAGCAGGGAAAGCAGTGCTGCATGGATGGGCAACAGCAATGTGTATGTTTGTACATATACTTGTTTATGAGTGGCAGCATGGTTAAGAATTCACTCTACAACCCAGCTTCCCTAAGTCCCTGCTCTGTGATTTTTGGGCCAATTACTTTCTGTACCTCAGTTCTCCCATCCATGATATACAGATGATAATACTAAGTTCCTTCCTCACAGAGTGGTTGTGAGGATTGAATTGTTGTTTTAGTTACTAAGTTGTATCTGATTCTTTTGCAACCCTGTAGATGGAGCCCACCAAGCCCCTTTGTCCATGAGATTTTCCAGGCAAGAATACTGGAGTGGGTTGCTCTGCCTTTCTCCGGAGGAATCTTCCTGACCCAGAAATTGAACCTGTGTCTCTTGCATTGGCAGAAGATTGAATTACGCGTTTTAAATAAGTTAATACCTTAGAACTGGTAAGCACCCCAGTAACTGTAAGCTATTATTCATAACTTAGAATAATAAATTATTATTTATTGGGAGGGCTGATGCTGAAGCTGAAGCTCCAATACTTTGGCCACCTGATGTGAAGAGCCAACTCAGGAAAAAACCTTGATGTTGGGAAAGATGGAGGGCAGGAAGAGAAGGGGGCGACAGAGGATAAGATGTTTGGATGGCATCACTGACTCAATGGACATGTTTGAGCAGACTCAGGGAGATGGTGAAGGACAGAGAAGCCTGGTGTGCTGCAGTCCATGGGGTCACAAAGAGTCGGACACAACAACTACACAACAACGATATTAATAATAATTGCAACTTCTTTGTTACCTGAAATACACTTCATTACGAAATGATGGGAAGGGGAAGCTGGGAAAGGCAAGAATGAAATGCCTCAAGTGAGCTGAGCCTTAGGCCTCTGCTCGGAGTTACAACAACTAGAGACTGCTTGATTTGCCTAAAATAGTATTCATTCAGAAGAGAATAATGATGAAAGCTGGGAGCTATTAAAATTCCATTGATTGAACATAACAAGTAGAGTTTTAAAATTGCAAAGACCCATGAAATGGTTTAGTCCTTTGGTTCTTAACCCAGTAATATGTATCAGGATCACCCATGAGTATTGTAAAGTCACACTTAGCCAGACTCTCCCTTCTCACATTTACCAAGTTCTAATGCCTCTTCCTCTAAAGAACCGTTAAGCTAATTCAGGTCTTTAGATTTTATGATGAGGAAATTGAGATTTAGAATAAGTAACTTGCCTAAAACCCCAAAGAGTATGTGGGATCCAGGTCACCTAGCCCTTTGGTAAGTCATCTTTCTATTCTTTTATGTTGTTTGCCAAATACTGACTTTTAAAGAAATTAATATGGGAGTTTATCCTTGTCTCAGTAATATCAGAAAGAATAATATAGGTTTTAAAAGTATACTTTTTCAGCATTTAATTCAAAACAAAATTTATTTTACAATTCATGCCAAGGACTACTGCATGTTTACAATAGAATTTAAAGTGGATTTTGCTGTGCGTTTCATGTGGACATTAGTTTTTGCCACAGTACTTGCTGCTAATTAGTATAAGAAAACATTGCGTGTGGCAGAGAGCTGCTCAACTCAACCACACAGACTGACAGGCAAACGAAACAAATGCTTGATAAGGAAAGGTAGCTGTGAGGCATTAAACTCTTTAGAGCTCTCAATAATAAAACAGGCATTTCTGATAGGATTGTTTTGTTTTATGTTAAAAATTTTTTTAAAAACCTTTGTGAAATATTCTTGGAATTTTCCAGGCTGTGAACAGTCCATGTAGGAAAATCAGTGGTTATTAGGGTCATGTTTTTCAGTGGCTAAGTCGTGTCCAACTCTTTGTGATCCAATGGACAGCAGCACACCAGGCTTCCCTATCTGTCACTTACTAGGTACCATTTTCTTATTGTAGCTTTACTAATTGGTAGAATAAAAAATCTAAAAAATATAGCAAAAATTTTTTTCTGAATTTTTGTTTTTGATATTGAGTACTATGATATTGTATCTTAAAAATGTTTTTCTCTATCCATAATATAAAGGGGAAAAAATACATTAGAACTTGTATGTAATCTTGTGCAAAACTATGAAATTAAGGAGACAAGGCAGAAGCAAGAAAAGGAGCTCAAATTAAATCTTTCAAAGCAAATTGATTTATATTTCACTATGTTTGCAATTATAAATTTATTTCCATGTATGTGTTTCTTTGCTAGAAATGATAAATGGCTGCCGGCCCAATTTCTGATTCTTAGGCAACTCCATTCTATCAACAAACCACTGATTTTGATTTGGTAAGTGCTATGCATAAGCCCCTAAAGAAGTCTACTATCCCGGATCCCCATCCACTTATTATTAACCTATTATTATTTCTACTTTCCTTTGCCTTACTCCATACCATTTGCTCTACACATTGTCTCAGGTTTGGCCTTTGGATCTTTTTAATTGATGCTTGTGTTTGGCCTCCTGGCATCTGACTACAACCTAATCATCTTTGGTTTTAGACTCAGCTTCTAGTTCCAAGCACCAAGACTCATATCCCTTGATTCCAGCAGTTCAGGAATTCCTGGTGCAGCCACTGGCTGCTTTCTATAAGGGATCAGTCCCAAACACTAGCCCCATATTATAAACATCCATTTGTGCAACAGATTATAATCACCACTGCTATGTGTAAAGCACAAGAGTAGTTTCTGGGAAATACAGAAAATTAAGTAGTAATAGAAAGCTTCGTAATGCTCTTAAAATCTGGTAAAACAAATAATACAAGCTTATAGTGAACTTTAAGATAGTATGTGTTTAACTCATGAAGTATTTATACAAAAAAGACATTAGTTTTAAAAAGTTCCAAATAGAAAGATCCTTAACTGGGGAGTTAACAGGTATGTGGTACAAGAGGGCATGTCCAAAAGAACCTGAAATGTGAGTCATGGATTAAAAAAGGTTAGGAACACTGACTTCCCAGGTGGTGCTAGTGAGTGGTAAAGAACCTGCCTGCAAATACAGGAGGCATAAGAGACCCAGGTTTGATCCCTGGGTTGGAAAGACCCCTTGGAGAAGGGCACGTCAACCCACTCCAGTATTCTTGCCTAGAGAATCCCACGGACAGAGGCGCCTGGTGGGCTATAGTCCATGGGGTCACAGAGAACAGACACAACTGAAGCAACTTGGCATGCACACACATACTGACAAATTTTACCTAGACTTTGAAGGTAGGCTAGGGTAGAGTATACACCATGGGACAAACACATTTCAAAAAGTGGAACCAAACCAATAAGAGCAGAAAAGGTTTTATTGAAAAAACCTTGTTTGTCTAGACAAGGTTGACAGTGTAAGTAACAAGTGGAAGAAAGCCTAGAAAAGTTGGTTGAAACCATGTTATGGAAGGGTTTGAATACTGAGAGGTTTATAGTTGGCAAGCATGTTCTGGGGAGTCTGATAGTTTTGAGCAGGAAATGATGATCGGTTTGATTTAGCATTGCTATACAGGAAGGATTTGGTAGCAAGGAGATAGGCAGGCAGAGACTGCAGACCAGGAAGCTAGTCAGGAGGCTAACACATATACTAACCTAAAGTAAGGAGGGCCTGGAGATGATTTCATTAAGTGCCTGTTTTGAGTCCAGTGCTGGTAATACAGTTGAGGGCTAGGTCCTTGTCTTTAGTCTCATGAGATATTGATCTCCTAAAGGCTCCTAGAGGGGTCTCAATGCAGACCTCTGGGACCACTTCTGATCCTTGCTAGGGAATTAGATCCTTGCTAGTTACTAGGGAATTAGATCCTCATTTTACAATAGAACGTATTCCCTACCTTCTAAAACTACTTTTCCATTTTATGAGTCTGCTGAGGTAAAAGTATCCCAACCACTTGCACATAAAGAGAAGTAATTTATTACTTAAGACAGGAACACTACACCAGACAAGGCAAAGAAGAAAATGACATGTCTTAAAGAGATAACTGAAGATGATGTGAAGATGAGGAGAATGAACTGGAGGTTAGATTAGGGGCAAGAAAACCAGTTAAGAGGTTGTTGTAGTAATCCACCTTCTTGATTAGGAGGGTCTAAACTAAGATAGTAAGAAAAAAGAGGAGTCCTTTGCGGCTACTTCCACCATAATCCTTTCTATTGCTGCCCTGGTACAACTCGGGGTGGGTAAACGACTCTCATTTGGATGAATCTTGAACAGAGAGACTTAAGAACACAAAAAACACTGTTTACTTCTTCTGACTTAGAGGTAATGCTTCCACTGTCAAGTAGTCTCTTTTTCTTGTTCCTGTCTTGTTTGGAACATGGTTTCCCAGCCTTCACGTTGATTCTGTGAACTCCCTAATAAATTCTTGTTTTGCTGTAGTTAGCCAAATTGGTTCCCAGGGCTTACAGTAAAAAAACCTCTGATTGACTCTGTATGTGACCTTTGAGGCACCTGTGGATAACCAGGTGGAGACTGTTAGTTAGAAATGTGAAACTAGAAGAGAGGTTTTCAAAGTGATGTATCAGCATTACCCAAGAACTTGTTAGAAATGTAAATTCTCAGGCCCCACCCCAGACTAACTGAATATGAAACTTGAGGAACAAGGCCCTGGCAATCTGAATATCGGTAAGCCCTCTGGGTGATTGCAATGCATTGGTTTGAGAACCAATTAAACTACAGTTTAGAAGAGAGTTTGGGGGTGGAGATAAAGGTGTGAGTCAAATCAATGACAGTTACTTTGGTGGGGAATGAATAAACGCCCAGAAGACTGTAAGAGAAGATAAACCCCTGAAGCCCTGAAGTAGATGCAGCAGTCAAAGAAGTTGATAGCAGTGCAGTCCGAGAGCGGGGCATTTTAACAGAGGTGTCAGGTGCTATATAGAGGCCAAAGTGCATGAGGACAGAGCCAAAGTGATCGGACAGACCATTACGAGGTTTTGGTTTCAACTGAGACTGAAGTGGTACAGATAACAAAAATAAGTGGTAAGAGAACAAAGGTTAAAAAAAAAATACAGGATACTTTTTGCAGTAGATTAGGAGTGCAAGAAAGAAAGTTGGGATAGATGTCTTGTCAGTAATGCCTAACGTGGCTCCTACTGACAATGTCTCAAGTTAGCTATTGCTGAATAACAAACATTCTAAAACACAGTGGTTTAAGACAGTAATTGTTATAGTTCAAGTGTCTGAGGGTTTGCTAATCTCTGCTGGGCTTGCTCATATATTGAAAGCCTACTGGGGGGTTTCCTCTAGGCTGGGCTCTATTTCACATATCTGTCATCCTCCTGGAACTCTGACTTGCCTAAGCATGTCTTTCTCATGGAGATGGAAGAGTTTTGTTTTTGGCTTTATTGTTATTGCAGTAGTTTTAAAATTATAGTACAGTTGGTGTGCAATATTATGTAAATTATAGGTGAACAATATAGTGATTCACATTTTTAAAGGCTGTACTCATTTGTAATTATTATAAAATATTAGCTGTATGCCCTGTGTTGTACAGTGTATCCTTGTAGCTTATTTTATATATAATAGTTTGTATCTCTTAATTCCCGACCCCTGTATTGCCGCTACCCCCACCCTCTCCCCACTGTTAACCACTGGTTCTCTATGTAAGTCTGCTTTTGTACTATATTCACTAGTTTGATGTGTCTTTTAGATTCCACTTATAAGTGATACACAGTATCTTTCTCTGACTTATTTCATTTAACATAAAATCCATCCATGTTGCTGCAAATGGCAAAGTGTCATTCTTCTTTATGACTGAGTAATATTCCATTGTACATATACACCACATCTTCTTTATCCATTCATCTGTTGATGGACACTTAGGTTGCTTCCATGTCTTGGCAATTGTAAATAATGCTGCTGTGAACTTTGGTGTACATGTATCTTTTTGAATTAGTGGTTTTTTCTTCAATTTTTTTTTCTTCTTATCTGGAAGATGAGTCTTAAGAGGACAAGCAGAATTATAAAGGCTTCTGGAGGTCTAGATTCCAAACTGACATGCTGGCCCTTCTGCCTCGTTGCATTGGCCGGGTTATGTGACCAGGCCCAGATTCCAGGGTTGGGGAACAGAATCCGCCTCTCTAGAGAAATTGCAAAGTGACATGGTAAAGGCATGGGTTCACACAGAGGGGAAGAATTGGGACCATTAATACCAAAGTAGGAATGGCAGGCATATGCTTGAAAGTAGAAACGAAGGAATATGTAGGATGAAGAAGGAGGTGAAGTAAGGAGAAAGATCAATCCATAGGTCAGAGAATTAACCCTTGAAAAAAAGAATACTACTGGGAATGGAAAGAGAGGAATTTGATTGAATTAGATTTAGCAAATTAAATTCAAGATGCCCAGTAAAATTTAAACTTCAGGTAAACAATGAACAAGTTTTTAGTATTAAGTATGTTCTATACAATATTTGGCTGAAGAAGGAAATGGCAACCCACTCCAGTATCCTTGCCTGGGAAATCCCATGGACAGAGGAGCCTGACAGACTACAGTCCAAGGGGTTGCAAAAGTCCGGACATGACTGGGCATTCACAGCATGGCGTACAAGATTTGATAGGCTCTCGGCTTGCTATTTTTATTAGTTTAAATACCACTTAAATATTTCTGTAATGCAGTATTTGGGACTCATTTACCCTAAACTATGTTTCCTTATTTATTTGAAATTCAGATAACTCCTGACAACCTGCATTTTGACAACCCTACTTTGGATGAATTTTCAATAAAGCCATGGTAAGATAATCTGCAAAGGGCTAGATGGGTGCATTGGGGGATTTAATCCTGGAAGAAGTTTGGAACAGCTGCTATAGATGCTGTGCAGTGTCAGTGAAAGGACTACTGAGCAGTTGTGAGGCCCACTTACCGACCAACAGCAAGACTTTTTCTCAGGTCAGCAGTAATGCTTTGCTGCTGAGAAGCAGTGGTAGCAACAGAGATCTCCAGTGCAGGCGGCCACCTTGGTGTGCCTGTGCAGGAGAGGCCTGGAGGGGTTTGGGGCACAGCTGAAATGACTAGGGCTCCAGGTTGTTCATAGAAGCAGGTGAAACCAGAAGGTGAATTGGGAGGCAGAAGATGAAAATGGTTCAGAGAAGTGGAAGTTCACAGTGCAGAAACAGAATTTACAGTCTTGGAAGAATAGCTCTGTTATAATGGGGTTAAAAATCCAATTACATGAGGCAGAACTGGAGCTAAATTAAAAGCAGGAGCTCTGGAGACAAGATACCTAGCTTTGCATTCCAGGTGTGTGATCTTGGTCAAACAATTAAATCCCTACGACTTAGATTTTTTGTGTGTGGTAAAACATGAATAATAATGGTTCTCACCTCATAGGGTTACTGTGAGGATTAAGTGAAATAAACTGCACATAGAACAGTATGCCTTGGTGTTTGCTATCTTTTTCTTATTTTACATACCATTCACATGTATCTATAATCAATAAATGTGAATAGAGACTGTTATTTGAAAGACAAGTAGCAAGTATACGTTATGTGTTCTGCCTTCACTAACAAATGCTGTGTCTGGAGAACACGCAGTTAGCTACCTGTTGAAGTTGGAGCTCACGCAGTCTTTACCACTGAAGTTTACTTTTCTTTACTGTTACTACAAGAAAATAATTATCCTGCTCAAGTCATATCTGTCTCCTCATTTCCCCCTAGGTGACCATGCTTGGGGATTTTCATAGTTTGAGTAATTCCCCTGAGCTCTGCCACCCAGCAACTTAAAGAGGACAAGATTGCTCCCTGGGGATTGCAGTTCTTGGAAGGTCAGCAGCTTGTTTTCATGAGGTCTGCACCCTGACCTGGCCTGCTGTTAGGAGCTGTTGTGTTGGTGGTTTATGCTGTTTTTAGTTATTTCTTCCATCTTACGCTTCCACCTTCCATTTGTATATAAGGATTTTTGAAAAGTAAATGTCTTATGGGACTGTTTTGCTTCTACAAAGAAAAATTAAAACTGTTTCAAAGTAATTACTTGTGTGTTTTATGTTTCTCTTTTAAAATAAATGGAAGTATTAATTGATGTTGCCTGGAAAGAAAATGAAGACCAGAGAAATGGCTATGCTCTTGGTGTTTTAAAATAAGGTAATATTATTCTCTGTTTGAATGGCGCCTTCTAAGGAATTACCACAGTCTCATACACAATCGACTTAAATGCATTCTTTATCTTTAAAAGGAAGCAGAATAGGATCATTGAATAAATCACACGTGTTCACAGCCTTGTCTGGTGTAATCATATACTACACAAACACATTATTCTCCAGTCAGGAGGGTAAGGGGACATTTGAAGCGGGGTTGCCCTTGCAGAGACCTTTTTTTTGTTTAAAGAATAGTGCAGTGAAAGACCACACAGTAGAAGATAACAGAAAATATCTTCCATGCCTTCCTCCACCTTTATACTTGCTCGTTCTCCTTTGTTCTCTGAGGACGTCTGTGGTAGTCATTATTCTGTATAACTCATAGGTACATAGAAGGCATATCCTATTTCATTTAATTTTGTCTACTATAATTATTGCTCTCTTTTTACATCATGCTGTTGTAGGTTTTAAAATACTTAGTAAAAGATATGAAAGATGTTATCAGAAATTTATTAGTTGGCTGTGGATATCTAAAGAGTGTATGTTTTAACTCTGAATTTAATAAAATTACATTTTAGGAAGTCTAGTAGACTTTTATCAAGCTACATCTTAAAGAGGTATACATACTGAAAGATGAATTTCATTTTCCTTTTTTTGCATCAATTTCAATGAATTTTTTTTCATTTTTACTTAAGCATTTAAAAGACTTTCTTAATTATGAATAACAGTGATAAGACATTTTGGAGATTTTAAAATAGGTTCATTATTTCAAATGTTTTCAATATTTTGATAGCTGCTTTGCTGTCTATATTATGGAGGAAATTCGGAATTTAAGTTTTTACTTCTTTTTAGGGGTTCTTATATCACCTCCCAATTTTGCCCTAGGTTGATCCCTTGGGGATTTTTGAAATTTATGTTTGAAAGGGTCTTTTTTTTTAATGAATGCAGTAATTTTTATTTGAAAGTTTTTCAAACATTTTATTTTTATTGTGAAAAATGTCAGACATATGCAAAACTAAAGCAAGTTATGTCTGAGCTTTAAGTGAGATGTCCCTTGCTAAGGGACTATGTTTGTTAATGCAGCATGTTCTGGGATTCAGGAAATGTTTGTGACTTACGCATGCTTGAAAGAATTTGTATAAATCAGATTTTTTAGTTTTTCAATCATTTCCCCATCTATAACAGATTGTATTTCAAATGTTTGTTGGTTGTTAGCCAATTTTGGGACCTACAGATGTGTTCTCATAGAAACAATCTTAAAATGGCTGTTAGCTTTTCAGCCTAGCTGAAAAGTAATTTTATCTAATTCAGTAATTTATCTAATTCATAGTTAAGGGAAGCCCACACATCACTTTTAACATCGTTTCAGTGAGAAAATACTTCTTTTATAGTCGAAGTCCTGGGGAACACCACCCCCCCATCTTCCCTTCCTCTAAGTATGGATGTAGAGAAGGAGAGAGTCAGGTCCTCCTTAATGAAGATTCATATCCATGATGGGTCTTCAGCAAAAGGAGCAGGAACTCAGAGGACCCTAGGAGTATGAGGTGGGGGAGGGGAGTGCACGCTACACATTCCATTCTGAAATTATTTACTGTTTCTGTTGCTAAGTGGAGTTTGTTTTTGTGCTTTTTTATTAAAAAAGAAAGAGTATCACAATAGAGTATCACAAATACTCTATTGTATCTAAAGTTTTCATTTTATAGGCCTTTTTAAAGGAAGGCTTCTGGTTATTTAAGTTTCTGGCATAGAGGGAAATTATTTTTACTGGCTGAGATATGCCTAAGACAACAGGAAAAGATTCCTGACTACTAAAACGTAAAACTGGAGTATAAACATGGGTACTAAACTGTAGATAAGCTAAAGTCAGGCTGTTGGAATAATGTTTATCGTGAACATACAAGTAATATTAACCTTTTAGAGGGTCTGGGAATGACAAATGAAAGCAGGAAGATGAGATCCAATGCTTTTGTCATGCCAACTTGTCCTCTCTTGCAAACTGACCTTATATTCCTACTCTTCCAGGCTCTTATCCTGGCAGCTCTGTAGTCCCCTCTAGAGAATGTGCATGCTGGTGAGTGACTTGAGGGCAGGCCCCCAACACTACTGAGCCTCATTTTCCCAGAGGGAGTAATGCCAGTATCCTTACACACACAGAGATCCACATGTACTTTGTGATGAGTCTGATGAAGGTTGTCCCACAGAATGATGTACCACAACTTCAATCCATGTTTCCAGTAAATGAAGAGGGTTTTACAGTGTGTCTGTACTGAACTAACAAGGTATTGAATACTTTCCATATGTTACTGTGTTAGTTCTCACAGTAACTGAGGGATGGAGGAGTTCTTGTTTTACAGATGAGGAAATTTTCCAAAAACTAGTTAGAGATGGAGCCAGTGAGTGGTGAAACTGGATTCAAACTGCTCTGAGGGGACTGAACGCACAAATTGCTTATTTGAACTTGCCCACTCCCTGGGGGCACAGATGGTAAAGAATCTGCCTGCAATGCAGGAGACCCAGTTTCAATCCCTGGGTCGGAAAGATCCCCAGGAGAAGGGATGGCTACCCACTCCAGTATTCTTGCCTAGAGAATTCCGTAGACAGAGGAGACTGGAGGGCTAGAGTCTGTACGGTTGCAAAGAGTTGGACATGACTGAGCAAAGACTTGGACACGACCTGAAGTCTCAGGTAAACGCCTTGTAGCTTTCAGTAGGTTCCCGCAGCTAGAAACGCAGTCACCTATAACCCAGATAAGGAAATTCTGGAGCTTGATATTAAGACAGGGCTCCAGAAGAACCCTTCAACTGGGTGTACTGGTGGTGCTGAGAGTGCCAAAGGACACGTTCCCCTGCCAACCAGCATGACAGCAAAATCGACATGAAGATAGTAAAGAGGAAAAGGAATCAAATCCAAGGAACTAGAGTTGTCAGGTGATGCCACAAAGGAGCCTCTAGACTCACAGACATTTCTTCTGCATTAATTAATAACTTCTCCAGTAACTTCAAAGATATCTGCTTCTAGGGACTTTGCTGGCAGTCCAGTGGTTAAGATTTCACCTTCCAGTGCAGGAGGTGCGGGTTCAGTCCCTGGTAGAGGAGCTGAACTCCCTCCTGCCTCACAGCCAAAAAGCCAAAACAAAAACAGCAAAAGCAATATTGTAACAAATTCAATGACTGAAAGTAGTCCACATCAAAACATGTTTTTTAAAAAAGATACCGTACTTCTAGATCTCTGAATTCCTAACTACTGATGGAGAGTCCAAATTTAGGATATCAGGCTCAGAAACCCCAAAAATAGCTTAGGACAGTTCTCAAAGTGTGTTCCTGAGAACAGCAGTGTTACCCTCACCTGAGAACTTGTTAAAAATGCAAATTAATGAGCCCATCCCAAACATACTAAATCAAAGTGGGGTCCAGGAATCTGTGCTTTAACAAGATTCTGATCTTGGTGTGCACCAAGATTTGAAAACCATGGCCTAGGAAGATGAAGGATTATCCAGATCCTCCAATTAACCTAGAGTTAACTAGCAACAGCTGCCTGAGGCTAGGGTCTGCCTTGCCTCCTTCCTCCAGCCTCTAATCAGTGCTGTGGTTAGAGTTAGGTGACTCTCTCAACCAAGATGACTACCCAGTTGGTCATTTTTTTCCTTGAAAACTCCAAGGAAAATTTTGGGTAGGTAGCAGATGATCAGTAATAACTGAATTGAAATCTTAAAACTCATTGTTTATGTTAGGGGAATTGGAAATAACTTAAATGAGGTTTGATTAAAAACAAATTCTATGAGGATTGGGACCAACACTGACCACCACTGCGTTCACTATATTCTCGCCTAATACAGAGAAAGTGTTCAATATTTGTTGGTTGAATGAATGAGTGAATATATATTTATATATATTCAAATTTTGAAGTACGTGTAGTCAGTTGAAAAGTTTTCTGAAAGCAGTCTCACTCCCACATACCCCAAAACTCAAAAAACAATGTTTATAGCAACTGTATGCATAATTGCCCATAGCTGGAAACAACCCAAATGTCTTTCACCTGGTGAATGAGGAGAGGGACTGCATTTGGAATATTAGTTGAGGGGACTTCATTTTATATGTTATTGTTTGAATTATTTATAAGAGTTTATTTATGTATTACATAATTAATCAATAAACAACATTTTAGAGACTGGAAGGATAAACACCCAAAATCTCAATAGTAGTTATCTCTGATGGAATGACAAGTGATTTTTTTTTCTTATTTGTAGTTTCTCAATTTTTCTACATAAACAGATTATGCTTTTGTAACTGGAAAAAAATGTTACTTAAAAATGGGGAGAGGGACACCCAGGAAGCATGACACGTGAAAAAATTTGTACGAATTAGAAATGTGAGGACTTCCCTGGTGGTCCAGAGCAGGGGGCATGGGTTTGATCCATGTTTGGGGAGCTAAGATCTCTCATGCCACATGATGCAGCCAAAAAAGGGAAAAGAAATGTGAAAGTTATAAAAATATCTACAGCATAGTTTCAGGGAAAAAGAATTTGGATACTCCCTCCTCAAATTTGATATCCATACAAATTACCTGGAGTACCTGTTAAGTTCAGATTCTGATTCCAAGGCTTTGCATTTCTCACAAGCTCCTGGTCCTTAGAGCACTTGAATATCAGGCTGTAACACTGTATTGTCAAAAAAAAAACAGCCCCTAACCAGCCACACATGCATTTGAAATGTGGTGAATCCAAACTGAGGTGTACAGGTGTAAATTACACCTCAGATTTTGAAGACCTAACACACACACCAAAAACTTGAAACATCTTAATTATATCAATTACATGTTGAAATGATGCTTTTGGACATATGATTTAAGTAATATATTAAAACTAATTTCACCTGTTTCTTTTTACTGTTTTCATGTGGCTACCAGAATATTTTAAATTACATTTGTGGTTTGTAGTTTTTGGCTCGTATTATATTTTTATTGGACAGCACTGATCTAGAATAACTATTAACAAGATTGTTCCTTCACTCTGGGTCTTAAATCACTACCATAATTCAGGAAAAGGATTAAAACATCATCAATGACCAAATTGGCAACTTTCGTATATTATTCATTAAGTTAACATCCTTAGGATTTCTTAAAATCTTTAGGTAGAGGCTAAGACAAATAGAAACTGTAGAATTTTAGATCAGGAAAGAAACCTTGAGGTCATCAATTTCAGACCCCTTATCTTATGGAATTACTTATCAATTTGACAAAAATGTATTCAATACTTAGTATCTGTGAGTATTATATGATGGGCAAACAATTAAGGTGAACACCTACTCTTGAGAAGCTAAGAATGATGGAATGGGCTATACCAGCACTCCTGAGACATGTGGATAGAGTGTTTCTCAGACACAGAGGAAGAGGCCAGCACAGACTCCATTTTCCTGAGGAAGATGTAAGAAACTACACAAAGAGGGCTTCTTGGTCTGGCCCCAAGTTGCCCCAGCTTTTGCAGCTTCTGTTTGCTATCAGTGATGCAAATAAGGCTTTAGGATTAGCTGTGTATTTAAATAATCCATATAAGGCATGTTCTCCCTTTTCGTTTACACAAAATAGATACACTATTTATCAGAAAGCAAGGAAATTTAAACCTGAGAAACTTTGGAAGTTTAAACACAGTTGATAGTAGCAGAATGAAATTTGGGGTATAGCACAGCCAACTTTCAATTATGTGTGCAAATGAGGGACAGGAACTGCTGAGATGATTAAAAGCTATGAATAAAACAAGAAGCTCAGTTCAGCAGTTATTTTTTTAAAACATTTATCAGGAATATCTTGTATCAGGGCATTATGACTGAAATTTGTTCTTCTTTGTTACATTTTCTTTCTGTGAGGGAATGAAAAGATAAATTTAGGATAAACAATAAAGCATTTCAGGGAGTTACGAAAATTCTCATTACTTCAAGTGGTAGCATGGGCTGAAAATACGACTAACCCTTTACAATGTTTTTTTAAGTTAAAATCTGGTTCCCCTCTTTAATATTTCAACCATTAATAATGTACTGTTTCTTTAAATCGGGTGGCTTTGGTATGCATTCTTAACCTGTAGAAAAGCAGCTTCAGAGGGCAAGCTTCCCTCATGACATGCACAGACCCAAAGGCCCTCGTGATCATGGGCTGAATCTAATCTGAACATCTGTATTACTCATTTTCAACCAATATTTTTTAAGTTGCCCATCTGGAAAAAGTCAAACCTACCTGAGAATGGCTGGATGGGCCTTGCCCAAGAGTGAAAAACTGCCTAAAGCTATTCAAAACCAAAACTGAACTAAGCAGAATAAATAGTTCAATTTAAGAATTGTAACTACTTGCCCCTGTCTTTTCTTTAAGAGTAATTGGAACAAGATTTTTAGAAGTGTTTGCTTAGGAACCAGCAAGGTAATTTGGTTAATTTTGCCTCATTCATACCAAAAAAATAGAGTGTTTTGAGTCTTGTTGGCTTTTAAATTCCTAATTTTTTTTTTTTAAATCTTACTCCCAAACTTGGGCAGTAATTATTTTAAGTGGCCTTATACTATCAGTTATGTCTGACTCTTTGCAACCCCATGGGCTGTAGCTTGCCGGGCTCCTCTTTCCATGAAATTCTCCAGGCAAGAATACTGTAGTGGGTTGCCATTCCCTTCTCCAGGGGACCTTCCCAACCCAGGGACTGAACCCAGCTCTCCTGCATTTCAGGTGAATTCTTTACCATCTGAGCCACCAGGGAAGTCCCAGAGGGACCTAATTTTCTTAAATGATCATCTGCCATCCCTCAACATACAGATGAAAACCCATTACAACATCGTTTAAAATGCATCCATTGTAAAGACAGCTGTCCTTTGGATCAGCATTTTGGAGGTGCAGGAGGTTCCTATTTTGGAGTATGGACAGGTAAAGGTTGTAAATTTGGGGGATTTGGGATGATGAGACATTTACAGGTTTAGATTCTGGAAATACATATACATGTAAGTGTAGTCCAATAATGTTGTAATTTAGGTATGAATTCTTTTTTTTCTCAAATACAGAGTTTTAGAAGAAGCAGATGTTTTAGGAGAACCAACATACTGCTCATGTCTTGTAAAACACCAGACTTGCTTTGCGTCTTTCCTGAGTTGCATCAATAGACAAAATACAAAATGATAATTAGTCTCTTTGTCACTCCATCAGAGGGTTTACAGATTTATAATTTCAGCATGTTTATGACACAACTTACACCCTTATTTATTTCAGATGATTTTGTTAGCTGGTATCTGCAGGCTATGAAAAAAACCTCACTTATCTTTCCTAAGCTTTCCGTGTCAGTTGGTCATTAGAAAACTTAATGATCTTTTGGAAAAAATTGGAACATTCCAGCCTCTTAAATAATATTTTTCCCTCTATGGCATTAATTTCTTCCTTTAAGTTTTTACTTCAGCTATAATTTTAGAGTAAATGGGAAGTACACATAATAACTGCATTTAAATTTATGATGTGCTGATTCTCTTTTGAAAGTATTCTTGTAATAAAGAAGGAATTCAAAACAGAGAACCTTAATCTGCAAAAATAAAAGAAAGCTACAAATCTGCCAACATTTCATTCACATTGAGCTATATATTTCTGAGGCATCTCTACCCTTACTAGCAGGCAGAATTTTCATTCTCTCTCCAGAATAGAATATGGATAATGTAGATAGACATTGGTAATTATTTGGCTTCCAAATTATGTTTTCTTCATGTACATAGATTCAAGAGCAAGATGTTTAGAGAACTGTTTCAAATGTATCTTGAGTGGAGAAGACCAACCAGGGCAAATCCAATCTATTCATTCTCATACTCTCCTAATTCGCTGTTGCGTATCTTCTCCTCCTGAAATCACCAGTGCCTCCTTCCCCTCTTCCTTTTCAGCCCTTGTATCTTGTTTCCCTGAGAAATAGGAGTAATCAGAGAAGAATATCCACAGATCCCACCACCATCAGAAGCCAGTTTCTGTGCATATTCTCTTCCTTTCTTCCTGTTACTATGAATGAAATGTTCCAAGCTCTGTATCTCTTCAGCTTGTGCTCTAGATCCTATCCCTTCCCTCCTACTCAAAGACAGTGAATCAGCAATCTTCCCTTCTCTTCTGCATCATCATTCCAGCCCTCTCTGCTAGATCATTTCTCTTTGCATAAATTTCTGCCACTTTGTTGGAAGCAGCTCTCTGCACTCTTCCTGGATTCTTGCAGTAGCCTCCTAAGTGGTCTCCTTTCAACTCCTGCTCCCCTTCAAACTCTGCTCGTCTCAATAGCCAGAAAAATCCAAGATCTTGCTACTCCTTTGCCCAAAACCCTCCAGAGGTTTCACATCTCGCTGAGGGTAAAAGCTAAAGTCCCTGGCAAGGCTTTCAAAGCCTTATTTGGTATTTCCTGTTTTCGCCTCTAACTCAATCTCCAGCTTCCCTCTCTGGGCTCCTCCTGCACCAGCCACGTGAACCTCTTCTTCCCTCCAACACCAGACACACTCATAACGCTTGCACCAGCGTGGTTTTTTCCCTGACTTTCTTTGGATCATTCCTCAAATGTCACCTTCTCAATATAACCTTTCCTGCTCACTCTTTAAAATTACAGCTCCCCCCAACACCATCACTTTCCCTGCTCTGCTTTTCACGTACTCCGTGTGGTGAAATACTATGTATTTTTACCTGTTAATTGTCATTTATCATCTGTCTGCCCCACTCCCAAAGAAAATCCACGAATGCTTGGGACTTTTTTCCTTTTTACCTCCTTCCCATATTCCTAGTATATTCCTGCTGCTGCTGCTGCTAAGTCACTTCAGTCGTGTCCGACTCTGTGCGACCCCATAGACGGTAGCCCACCAGGCTCCCCCGTCCCTGGGATTCTCCAGGCAAGAACACTGGAGTGGGTTGCCATTTCCTTCTCCAATGCATGAAAGTGAGAAATAAAAGTGAAGTCGCTCAGTCGTGTCCGACTCCCAGCGACCCCATGGACTGCAGCCCAGCAGGCTCCTCCGCCCATGGGATCTTCCAGGCAAGAGTACTGGAGTGGGGTGCCATTTCCTAGAATGTAGTAAATGCTCAACAATAACTTGTTGACTGAATCTGTCTTTATGAGAGTGTAAGTAGAAAATGACATGGGAATATTAGTCATGCTGACTAAATTTTTAAAGTCTATCTCACCAATTCTATTTTACAGACATTATTTGAAGATATTTTTAGCTTCATTTGGGTCTCATAGATCCTTTTTTTTCCTTTAGAAGAATCGTGGGACTCTCATTTACTTGAAGAGAAATATACTGTGAGAAAAATGAATGTATCTTAATTTCTTTTGAACGCTTGTATCTTTCAATAGCTTGGTGCTTTAAAAAATTTTTTAATTCAATTTGGACATTCAGGTATTTATTCTTTATGATCCCTAATCAAACATGATCTGCTACAATTTCCCTGTAAGCATTGCTTTTATGTACTGCACAAATTTTGGTATATTGTATATTCAGTTCAAAATACTTTCTTGTAATTTTTTTACCTATGTGCTATTTAAAAATGTTATTTAATGTCTAGATATTTGGATTTGCACATATATTGTATTCTAATTTCATTATATGGTCAGAAATAATATTTTTGAAATTTCAGTCATTTTCTTTTTTTTTTAGGAACTTGCTCTGAGGCTCAGCAAACAGCTTTTCTTGGTGCATTTTCTTTGTGCACTTGAAAAGAAATGTGTATCCTGAAGTTTTTAGATAGTATTCTATAAATGTCAATTAGACTAAATTGGCTGATTGTATTATAAAAGTCATTTATATCTCTGCTGATTTTCTCTTTGTTCTATCAATTACTTTATCGATCAAAGAGGGCCTGAAATTTCTGTCATTGTGAATTTGTCTGTATGTCCCTTTGTTTGGATTAGTTTTTATTTCTTTTATTTTAAAGCTCTATTATTAGCTGAATGCATATTTAGAATTGTTATAAATGTTTCTAATGATTGACTCTTTTATTATTATGAAATGTTCTTCTTTATTTTTGGTAATATTCTTTGTCCCTCTAAAGTCTACTTTGTTTAAAGTTAATATAGCCATTTCAGTTTTCTTATAATTAGTGTTTATATTGTGTATCTTTTTAAATCCTTTTACTTTTAATCTATCTCTGTGTTATTGATATGGGTGGTTGAAGTCTGCTCTCTTGCTGTTTGCTTTCTACTTATGCCATCTATTCCAAGTTCTTTTTTCTTCTTTTCCTGCCTTCTTTTGAGATATTTGACTATTTTAAATCATTTTATCATCTTTATTGTTTATTAGTTATGGCTCTGTTTTAGCTTTTTAAGGGTTACAACACACGTCTTTAACTTACCACAATCTACCTTCAAATAATATTATACTACTCACCTTACAATAGTATACTTCCATTTCTCCCTTCCAATACTTCGTGTTTTTGTTGCCAGGTGTTTTACTTCTACACGTATTTATACATCCACAATACACTCTAAATATTTTGCTTTACATAGTCAATAGTCTTTTTAAAATTTAGTTTTTGGCCCCATCACACAGCTTGTGGTATCTTAGTTCCCCAAACAGGGATTGAACCCAGGCCCTGGCAGTGAAAACACAAATCCCTAACCATGGGACCACCAGGGAATTCCCTAAAATTTATTTTATTTTTATATTTATATATATGTGTGTGTGTGTGTGTATATAATTTCCAGTGTTCATTCCTTTGTGTGCAATCACTTTTCCATCTGGTATTGTTTTCTTCAACCTGAAGATTTTTCTTGACAATTTTTTATAGTCCAGGTCTGCTGGTGACAGATTCTCTCACTTTTGTCAGGAAGGTTCTTTCTTTTGTTTTTGTTTTCAAAGTTACATTTTCTGTATAAAGAATTCTAAATTGATGATGTTTTTATTTGCATGTCTGTTTGCTTTCAACACTCGTCTTCTGGCTTACTGTCTTTCTAATGAAAACTTGGTAATCATTCTTATCTCTGTTCCCCTCTATGTATCTTTTTTCCCCCCCTCTGACTGCTTTTAAGATTTTCTCTTTATCATTGGTTTATGGCAACTTAATTATGATATTCCTTGGTGTGATGATCCTGTATTTATCCCTCTCAGGGTTTATTGCATTTCTTCAATCTATGAGTTAATGGTTCTCATCTATTGTGGGAATATTTCAACCATCATTTCTTCAAGTATTTTTTTCTGCCAGTCTCTTTCTTCTGCTTCTGAATTATACTCCTTGATGCTGCTCCACAATTCCCTGGGGCTCTGTCTCCTCAGTGCTCCAGGTTGTATAATTCCCATTGTCTCTCTCAGGTTCACTGATTTTCCACAGTGATCTGCTGCTGTTAAGCCCTTGCAATGAAATTTTTCTTTCAATAATGTAAATTTTCAACTCTAGAAATTATATAAGATTTTCAAAACTTTTAGCGTCTCTATTTAGATACTTTACTTGTTTCCAAATTATTTCCTGTTTTTCATTATATCCTTGAAATACTTATAAGGTCTATTTTAAAATCCTTTTCTATTCTAGTAGACTGATTTTATCCTAGTTATGAGTTTCATTTCCTTTCTTCTTTATGTGTTTCCTAATTTTCTGTTGGTGCTGAACCGTACTATTGAGTTTCTAGACTTTCTTGTCCTCCTTTTTGACAGCATTTTGTTTCAGCAGGCAGTTAATTTACTTTCAGATCAGCTTGATCCTTTCAAGTCTTGTTTTAAAGTTTTGTTAAGATGGTTCTAAAGCAGAAGGAGTTAAAAATTTTTCTTTAAAGAGCCTGCTGCTGCTGCTGCTGCTGCTAAGTCGCTTCGGTAGTGTCTGACTCTGTGCAACCCCACAGACGGCAGCCCATTGGGCTCCGCCATCCCTGGGATTCTCCAGGCAAGAACACTGGAGTGGGTTGCCATTTCCTTCTCCAATGCATGAAAGTGAAAAGTGAAAGTGAAGTCACTCAGTTGAGTCCGACTCTTAGCGACCCCATGGACTGCAGCCTACCAGGCTCCTCTGTCCATGGGAGTTTCCAGGCAAGAGTACTGGAGTGGGATGCCATTGCCAGGTAGTAATTATTTTGGGCTTCCCTGCTGGCTCAGTGGTAAAGAACTGCCTGCCAATGCAGGAGACACAGGAAGCGCAGGTTCAATACCTGGGATGGGACAATCCCCGGAGAAGGAAATGGCAACCCACTCCAGTATTCTTGCCTGGGAAATCCCATGGACGAGGCGCCTGGTGGGCTGCAGTTCATGGAGTCACAAAAAGAGTCTCTAGTAAATGCTGTCAGTCAGGGACTAGTCAATGTCTGAGATTTTACCCTACTTGCAAGCCTACAAAAGTAGCCTGGATTCTAGCAGAAGACATAAGACTCCTTGGTCAGAGACAAAGGACTTTATTATAGCACAGCATGCATCCGAAGCTTCATGTTCTCATTTGTTTCCCTTGGTCCCTGAACATCATGGGGGCATTGCAGACTGGATCCAAGTTGGATGTCACACACACTATGGATCTGGATCACAGCTGAGAACCCTAAGCTTAGGAACCTCTCAACTTACAGCTGCTAGCAAATCTGTCCAAACTTTGCCCTGGAAGGAGCCATTCTCTCTATTTTCCTGGTCAGGAAACAAAGCTATGCTTTGTCCTGGAGGGTGACACTGCTGCTGCTAAGTCACTTCAGTTGTGTCTGACCCTGTGCAACCCCATAGACGGCAGCCCACCAAGCTCCCTTGTCCCTGGGATTCTCCAGGCAAGAACACTGGAGTGGGTTGCCATTTCCTTCCCCAGTGCATGAAAGTGAAAAGAGAAAGTGAAGTCACTCAGTTGTGTCCAACTCTTCATGACCCCATGGACTGCAGCCTAATAGGCTCCTCCGCCCATGGGATTTTCCAGGCAAGAGTACTGGAGTGGGTTGCCGTTGCCTTCTCCGATCAAAAGGCTACTGGATATACAAATATCCTTGGAAAGGTAGTCTGGGACAAAATTGTTACAAGACATGCAGAAATGCCATGGAAGATTGTCTTTTACCGAAAACTCTCATGTTCAAGAGGTCTCTACTGGTTGGAATTTAAATGCTTATCATCTCCATGAAAGCATTGCTTGAGTCTCACATCCCCAGGAGTTTTTCCTCTGACAGTTGTTCTTCTCCCAGTTGTTTTGCCTGGCCTTATGAACTGATGAGGTCCTGTCTTATACATGTCCCTCTTAATATTCAAACAAACACTCGAGATGACCCTTGTGCAGATTTCTGGAACTCTGTGTCTGTACACCTCTCTCCTCCCTGGTACTCTGCTTCTCAAACTGCATTTACTTCCAGAGTTCCAGTCTCTTTTTAACTCAGCAAAACCACTGTGCTCTGCTTGAATTCTCTTTCTTTGTAATGTCAATTCACAAAGAACCTCCAGGCAGAAAGCTGGGGCATTTGAGAACTCTACTCATTTGTTTTCTCTTCGCAAGAAACAGAGTCCTATGCAGCCTGTTCAACTTCTGACAATTGTTATATATATATATATATATATATATATATATATATATATGTTTTATTTTTAT